>JABASI010000552.1:0-36465 GCA_019776505.1 Tomocerus nigrus | reverse complement strand
TTTTTAAAAAATATGTTTTTCGGAATTTCATGGTTGGTTAAACTCGAACGTGGCTTTCCGCGTTTATTGATCAGAGGTTTCATATTTTTATTATGTGAGGTTAATGCGAGCGTTTTTATTCATTCTCTCTGTATCTCAGTTCCTTTAGTTGTAACAAGTGGTACCTTATTGCTGACTCGTCCACATATTATATGCTCTACACTACACGATTGTCATTTTTCATGGAGCAAAACAAGAAAATGCTATGGCTTAATATTATTAAGTAGTTCTGGTTTCAACCAAAAAATACCTTATTGTTACATAGCTTGCAGGAAATCTACTATTTAATTTTTAAAAGCGAATACATTATTCTTGCGAAATCGATCCTATTTCCCAAAATTGCCACGTGTAGAGTGTGGTATTATAATATTTATATTTTATATACATTTTCTGTATATCAAGGCGTTATTTCAAGGCGTTGAATATTAAATGTTTCAAGTGTTTAGTAGGGAAATTGACTTTTATAAGGATAGGATGGTATGAAACAGTAGGTGAAGAATGGCCTATAAAATAAAATTAGTTTTCCCAGCATGTCGTCGCAGGAGATGGGAGAATTTACGGTGGCATTATTGGTGGCGAAAGAAGAAACGAGACAGCGAACGAACACAAGATGCTATAAAGTGAAATCTAGTTTATGTAGCTACTTACATATTTGTATGTATTTGACATGACAGAACTAAGATAGGTACGCAGTAATCCCAGCAGCAGCAAAATTTCTACGTTAATAGAACTTTATGCTGTTGACGCTTCATGTTGACTGTAGTTTGTTAATCTTATGAAGTTCTGCAGCACAGTTCATAGTTCACACAACCAACCATATAGCAGAAAGCTAGTACATATTGGTATTTAGCTAGCTTGAGCTGTTTAGGTCACAATAAACATGAGTTTATTTTCGGAGACTTAATACTACTTGATCTAATGGTACTGCATAAGTCGCTATTCACTACACATCTTTGAAATCTGGAGTCAATGTAAATGGGTGATGTTATATTATTATTATACTAGTACAGATTTCACTTAACTTAAACTTTCAATTAAAATTAGGTACTTTCTGTGATGTTCAAATGTCAATTTGATTTAACAGCTCGGGATTAACAACTTCAAGTTTAGAGTGAAAACACATTTGAATAAACTGAAATAGAGATGAGATGTTGATTTACTGAAGTGTTGAGTGAAGTGCTTAGCGGAAATCCGTTCCGACACCAAGATTTACTGCTGCTCATAAAATGGTTTATTTGTGTCGGTTAGGGTCCTCCTGTCTTCTTTTGCTCTCACTATTTTACAAAGTGTCTTTTGAAAAGCTTTATGCGAATTTGAAGAGGGGGAATCGAATAGGTGGGAAAACTGATACTCATGTATGTATCTATGTATATAGTAAAGTAAGTGTAATATTACTTATACAAGTTATACATAGTAATAATCCAATGTGCTCAATGTACAAATAGTACATCATGTTTCATGTGTGTATTATAAAGTACATTTATCAAAGTACATGTATAAATTGTTCTATTGCAGTCCATTTCCTACATAAATCATATATCTGCCTTTAGAAAGAGCCCGAAATATTGTAAGAGGAGAACCAAATGGAAGAGTAATGAAGCTGTAGACGCCAAGAAATACAAAGTGGTAACATCGTCTCAGTCATTTATTAGTTAGCGAAGCATTGTTGATAAATTTTGAAAACAATAGGACAAGCACATATATAGACACACTAAATACTTACCGGAGATGCTCAATTATTCTGCTACATGAACCGAAAACATTTATTTTTTGCTCCAAGAGAAAACATCGGCATCCGAAATGTAAGTCGAAAGGTTAAAAGAGGTGAGCTATTCTATTTCTTTCTTTTACAGGGAGGCAGATGCTTCCCTGTGATGCTACGTAATAGGAATTCAATCGCCAAATGTTCAAAGTTCGAATCGAATATCAAAGTTAGATTCCTTCCTCGGCTAAGCCTCGCTCATCACATTCCTAAAAATATGTTTGTTTGTAGACAGTTGGAAATCTGTAATGGAAATAGAAAATCTTCAGGCCAACCTTGTCCATTGGCTGAAGTACTTGAGCAATTTTCCGCAGAGATGATCAAGAAATATTATTCCTTCCTTTGTCTCGGCTAACAAAAGGAAGGCCACATACTTTATGTCCTTTCTTGTCTTCAACACACAGCGCTCTTTCTCTTGATTATTTTTTAGCGTCCTATGCGCCGCACTAGTCAAAGATCAGGTATCTTTATGTATTTTCTGATTCATGGCTCCCATTTTATCTTCCTTGTCATTAAGATAAATTGTACTTTAAATCATTCCCAGTGCACTCCTCCGAATGAACCTTTTTTTAGCTATATATTTTGTAAAAACTTTTCTAATCGGGAATTCTGGTTTTTTTTGTATGTACAAGCAATAAACTTGTATTTTCTCATTACTATGCAAAAGAAATAAATGGGAAAAGATCAAACAACAGTGTCTTCACGGCATAGTATAGTCATTGAAATTGCAAATGAAGCTATGTATTTTTGTTTTCAAGCAATTATTTAAAAAAGCAAACTTTTTGAGGGCAGTCACCCGGCAAAAATATTTAACTATTGTTAACGCTAAATACTCCCATAATATCGCAAATGTTTCTTTGCCATAAGCAATACGATTACTATTCCATGTATGTATGTACTATATAAGAAAATCGGACAATGACTTCGGCCAATTTTGAAAGAAATGCAAAAAATGGAACCCGGCATTTCTGATAGTCATCTGAAATTTCCAAATCCGGGGAACTGTCACTTTAAATATTTCTTGGCATTTCGTTAGATTATTTTTGGGGCGTTTGGGACTATGGGGGCACTTGGGAGTTAGGGGACGTTTTATTCCATCCCGAGTTTCAATACTAACGGCACCATGCCAAATACTTTTCAGCCCTAATAGGTTGACTGTACATTATGACCAATCGAAGGTGTTCCTCGAATGTATGAAGAGTTTTCAGCAAAAAATACACAATTTGATGTAGGTAGCTGGGCAAATTCGGTCTTTGTGTTTTAGCTTCAAAATATTGATATTCCGTTGATGAATCCTTTCACTTAGTTATATAGAATTTTAAAATCCCGATTCGGAGGGGTCTAGTCGGTAGTTGACTTCATTTCAAAAGGTCACGCATCAGAAAAGGTAAGAGTTAATGGTGGACTAGACTATTTTATGTATGTGAATGTTGATTAACTTTGCTTTCCTCCTCATCCTCGTTCTGAATTTACAAGTTTTACATTGTACTCCCTGCGTTGTGTAGGCTTCTTGAAAAGGTGAATAATAATAGGTTGAAAAGTGTTGAGCGCAAAAGTTGTAAAATTGGTTTTGTTTTGTACAAGAGAAATCAATTTAGCAACTTTCTTTGACTTTCCCAGCGGTTACCTAAATACTTCATTAGTCATCTTATGTAGTTTTAAACTACTTTATGGAAATAATATTTGAAGAGATGTTATAAGGATAGCTGTATACCATAGGTATTATGAGCGTGCGTATATACTGTTATTAGTGTTATTTGTGAAAGAAAATAGTTTTTCTGATATGCTCTGAATTTCACAGTCAATTCTTCTGAAAGCTTTTAGCCTGTCTTTCATTATACGATATACACCACTTCTGTTCTGTACATTGAAATCTGAAAATTCTGTGAACGAAATTTAATTAATATCCCGTGTTATTAATATAAAATCGAGGTTAGAAAGTTCTAGAACAAGATTTATTAATAAAATAAGAAATGAGCCCTTTCTGTCTACACCAAAGTAAAACGAACCCGCGTTACGAGATCTCATTAAAAAGGCGACTCGCAAATAAATGATAGTGTGTTTATGACATATTAGTGACGTAACAGAGTTAACAAGATTAATACTTTGTACCTTGCCTATATTCAAATGAATTAAGAGTAAGACATTTTTGAAACATATACAAATACTATTCTATATTAACTACCTACAAAGAATGTTACAGAGTAACCATCATTTATCTCTACCCAGCTCATAACCATAAATACATAAGACATGATGACTTGATGACTAGGTATGTTATCGGGCGTTAATACTTTCACTTGAATGTGTTGACATATTATAGGCAGAATTTATGGAAAATGTTGAAGATGTAACTGAATAGTCAATATCACCACTCACCACATTACGCTAATCCATCGACGTGACTTAAATAATGAATTGGTGTTGTTTATAGCCAAACTTATTAAAACTCCTGCAGTTAGGTTATCCCTGGATTCATAATTCAGAATCATTTACATTTTGATTAACTGATTACTTTTGGAGCTTAATTATGCATAAAGAGATTTGCCGTGAATGAGAAGTAGGAAGTATTATTTAATTAATGCTGGGGAAAGTGGAAAATATATTATGCAGTAGAGAAACGGCAATAGAGAGTCAGAGACTCTTCTACGGCAATAGAGTACCTACTTTACCTTATTGTTAGCAAAGCCTGGAATAAGCCACTTTAAATCTGATATTAATTGACTATTTCATAGAACTAAATAATACAATGTCTAAGTAGGTACCAATCTCATATTTATGACGTCATATAATACACAAACAGTAAGATAAATGCCAAAGAATGCATTTGCTTTTTCGGCATCCCAAATGCTTTGTTCATTCATTTGCAATTATAGTCCATTAAGTAATTTGACGGAACATGCACTTAGAAATTACATGCTTGCACACTGAACTGCAAGCTTTGCAAGTTTATCGGAGAAGACTGGGTAGCGCAATATCTACGAAACGATTGTTTCGCTTTTCTAAGATAACCAGTTGGGTACCCAATAAATTAACAATAATATTATTGTCTACAGCATTTAATTGGCATGATTAGGTCGTAGTGTGCGATTTGGTTGAGCTGTTAGAGATTGTAGTTACTATACTTCATTGGAAGGTTATGTCTCTGTACTTGCTTGTCAGGATTCCATTAAAATTTAAAGCAATCGGACATCCTCACTATATGAATAAAGATATATTGATATGTTTATATTATTATATTAACACAGAATATTTTTGATGTAGGTAGTAAATTCGAACGTTTTCACAATTTATGGCTGTTGATGGGTTTGAGTTACTGACGACTGAAGGAAACACTCTCACTACACTGACGCTACCTTTGTAATACCATTTTACAATGGTTTATTGTTCATAAGTCGAATAGGAATAAGAATATATTTTACTTTAGGATTTTCTATGTATATAAACCTTGATATCTGTAGTTGCGTTAACAAGCCATGGCTAATAAGTGCAGAAATGTGTGTTTTGAATGTGGAATACGATGTGTGATACGTTGTGGATATACGATGTGTGATACGTTGTGGAATACGATGTGTGATACGTTGTGGAATACGATGTGTGATACGTTGTGGAATACGATGTGATGGTTAAAGCAAATGTGTCTAATTATGTTTACCTACCAATTTGCTTACTTTCATGCACCAGAATTGCTCGGATACCTATACATAGTTATTTACCTATTGTTGAGTTAATGTAGTAAAATTCCTTACTTTCCTTTTCATTTCGGATATATTATATTATATACTCATGACCTGGTCTGGTCAACATACAGGTGTGACAGGTGTGATTGTGGTATACATTCCATAAAGTAATTATGTTGTATACAAATTATTGACAATTTTAGGAGCATTAAAGATCTTAGGTATCATATTATTTACATGTAGCTAAATTGCAATGTGCATCATATTAATGTGCATCATATTATTACAGTTCGTTATTAGCCATCTGTTTATTAGCATTAACTTATTACGTAATATTAGCTTTAAATAGAAATTTATGTTTTGGATTGTCTATGTACCTATAGGACTACAAGAGGAATCTCAGTTCACTATGACGGAAATTCTAGTATTCTTATGTATTTCCAATAACTAGATTAGCGCAATTATAGGGTTACAAAACTAGCTAAAGTTAATGTAAATAGCTTCGTTCCGTCATTCCGTCCGTATGTACAAATATAGGTATGTAGGTAGGTATTCGGTATTAATATGCGTGCATATAGGAATAAATGAATAAATTAATGAGACAATGAGTTCGAACGAGAACGACATAATTTAATACAAATCAAAAACATGTGCAATATGCTCCATAGTTGCAAACAATCCGGATTATCTAACAGTTTATTCAGAAAAAACACTACCATGCAATGACTATATGAACATTTGAAGATTACTGTCAGTAAATCATATGAAAGTAGACTGCAAAAGTCGCAAATTAATAAAGTTGAAGAGTTTGGATTATTCTGCCTTAAAAAGTACAAAACAAGTATTCATATCCTGGAGTAGCCTTATTAAAACTGGATTCAAAGCAAAAGCACACAATTATTTATTTAATCCAAATATCCGAATAGCAATTATCTCAGGATGATAGATCTATCAAGATATATTCTATACTTTTTTCTTCTGTCATTTCTACACTCACAGGTAAGTTATTTGTAATAATTAATTATGACTATGACTAACTAAGCATTATGGTTTATACGGCTAGGAAGAATCCTTTTTTATCTTTGATAAGTTGCAATATCCGATTACGAAAATTAGTAAGTATATTACCTGGTATTACCTTTTTCGCTGTGTCTATACACTGTAAATACAAGCCAACGAAAGTTCGAAACTTTATTATAACCCATCTTTCATTTTTACCTCCTCTTATGAGATCTGAACTGAACTAAAACTTTCATCTATTATTATAGACTGGAGCGAAATTCTTCGAAAAAGGAAAGCTCTTGACAAGAGAGCAAGAAGATTTTCTTCGACAGCTTGCCGAATACGATGATGCCCTTTGGGAACAGGAAACTAAATATCTATTTAAAAAAGTAAGACTCTCACAAATCGGTTTCTATGAATCGTTGAAGAACATAATGCCCTTCTATTTTACCCATCATGCCATCATTTCCAAAGTTTCCATTATCCTCTTTTATATTTGTCAAATTACCGTTTCATGTAGGATTTTTTACGTAAAATTTTCCATACAGGATTTTATTTTTAGACCTCTGGAAACTGAAGCTGTATTTGTTAGTTCATTTAAGCCTTTTTTTGAAAATGCATGCATATTGGTATATTCTTGTAGTACTCTCAAGCGCTGAATGGAAGCAAGGAACAACCCAAATCAACGAAATCACAAGAAAACCCAAATGTCATTGTGTTTAAACTTACCGAATCTGAACTATTTTACTCCAGAAGGAATTAATCTCACAGCAATATTAGCTGCTTTAAATAGAAGCAAGGAAAATTCGCCTGTAAGGGCTAAAACGGAAGAAGAGCTAACTGAAGCAGTCAAGGAGGTGCAAACAACAACGGAAGAAGAGTTAACTGAGGCAGTCCTGGAGGTGCAAACAACAACGGGAGAAGAGTTAACCGAGGCAGTCAAGGAGGTGCAAACAACAACGGAGGAAATTCCACAGACTACAAGGAGAAGAGCTAGAAGATCCACTACTACAACAGAAGAGCCCCGGTCAACTTGGCGAACTAATGTAGACAATTCCACAGCGACAACCATGAATTTAAATACTGGTAATGGTACATCTTCATCTGGCACTCGTAATCAAACCAATCCAGAAAATCTAATTTTCACTCAAGTTCAAAAGATTCTTACAGCAAGCGGTCAAGGAAACATTTCGGGAATTCTTGATGCTTCTCTTGCTTTTACTGGGAATAGGGAACTCACCAATTTTGTAAATGGTATCTTTGGAGTGGTTTATTGTAATGCTATACGAAGGCTATTAGGAAGATGCTAAACTAATACGGCTAAAAGTAGGCAAACTACCAACGTCAGCAGTAGCATAGCATATAGCATTAATATTAACAGTGTCAAATATTAATGAATAGATATTAATATTTCACGTATTCTTTGTGACGAAAATTATTATTGTTCATTCAAAATATTATGCTTGTTTCTGCAGTCTTTCCTTCTTCTATAGATGTTATATATTTGTGTGCTAAAGAAGAACAAAATGTTAAAACGATTTGTTTCAATGTGGAGTAAAAAATATAAAGCCCATGAATCGATTCTAAGAAGTAAAGTTAATCCACGTGTGTTTCTTGATGCGCAAGATGTTCTATTGTGGTTCATATAGGCAACTGCATTTTTTATAATACATTTCATACATTTCACAGACACATTTCATACATAGGTATAAATAATACCTATGTATCCATTACTATACTTAGTATCTGTAAAATTGAATACTTACATTATTCCTTTTTACAATGCACAACTGGTTATGATATTTTTTGCTGTAAATTGGCAAGTCAAGGCTATACATTTTGGAAGTGCAATGTTTATAATAATACCTCACTTTCACCACATCATAATCTTATTAACTGAAAGTGAAGCATATATTTCTAATATTAACAAAATAGACAAATATTTAACAAAAAAGTTCAATGCTACATTCTTCTGAATTCATTAATTGTAGTTTAGTTTAATGCTAAATGAAAGCTAGTGAACCTTTATAAGAATGCATGCACACATTATAATTAATGCTTAATAACACGTACATATGTATACATAATTACTATTTAAATGAAATATTTAAAAAGTGCAGTTTATATAGTAGTTGTTCGTAATTCAAAAATTATGTGGTACGAATTTTTTCATGTTAATATTGCCTCACTTTCACCACATCATAGTCTTATTAACTGAAAGTGAAGCATATATTTCTGTAGACAAATATCTAACAAAAAAGTTCAATACTACATTCTTCTGAATTCATTAATAAAATTGTAGTTTAGTTTAATGCTAAATGAAAGCTAGTGAACCTTTATAAGAATGCATGCACATATTATAATTACTGCTTAATAACACGTACATATGTTTACATAATTACTAGTTAAATGAAATATTTAAAAAGTGCAGTTTATATAGTAGTTGTTCGTAATTCAAAAATTATGTGGTACGAATTTTTTCATGCCCATAAAAACTTTAATCTTGTGTTTTACTTATATAACACGCTACTCATCGTCTAGCCAAGTCTAGTCAGGCAGGTCTGCAATTATTTACATAGGTTGCATGCATCCAGCCAAGCTTTTATGGAATCAATTCTATGGCTAAATGGAGTGAGTCATTGGAAATACAGAAACTGCTGGACAGCCTGGAGCTAAATTGTTGACAACTATACTTAGGTATATCAGACCGATTGTTCTGCGTCTGCTTTTTAGCAATATGATATTAATCTCGATTTCTAAGGATTATCATTATCGTGCTTGAGAAGCTTATAGTACATCGCATTGTCTTGATTTATACTTATAGATTATTCAATTATAAAAGCTTCAGGCAATAATACATTCTACCTCACAAAAACTTCAAAACAATCATATTGGTAAAGTTACATGAATTGCGATGTACAAAATAAAACTTTCTTTGTCTGTAAAAGTAACCCTTACATTCTATACTGTATCATTTGTATATACATATTTACTGCATTAGTTTTTACATTGCGGTTTTTTATGATCAAGCGAGATTCGCTTAGGGATATATTCATTGAGCGAAGAAAATACTCTTGGAGATGTACTTATTTTGTTCAAAAGGATAATTTAAACTTATCTGTGGCCGTGGCTCAACTATTTATAAGATATTGAAAGAAGAAAATACTCTTGGAGATGTACTTATTTTGTTCAAAAGGATAATTTAAACTTATCTGTGGCCGTGGCTCAACTATTTATAAGACGTAAAATTCTATACAATGCTCATAATGCCTGTAAGCCTTCAATTACTAAATGCATTGCATGAATTGAATTGAATATAGGCAAATCTCCAACTCTTATTACTTTGTTTGTAAAAACTTAAATACATGTCATTAGTAAAGTTGATAATACTGATAGATATCGTTCCTGAGAATTTACATGCTCTGCTCGACTTAATGACTCCACTGATGCGCTGATAAAAGTTTTTGAAAGACAACCTATCTTCCAGGAATGGATACACGTAATCGGGAATACATGCTGGTTACGTACATTTTCCCTGGACAATAAACAAAATCTACTCCATCACGATCTGAAGAAAAAAAGTTATATACCATACAATATCATGATTCTCCTTTCTGGTGACGATAGTGCGGAATCCGCCGAGACTGGGTAGTTGTAGGGTGTACCTGTACCCCAATGCAAAAATTATTTATTTACTGGACGACGAAACCGGCCTGGACATGGACTATTGAGTGCTTGGCATACTCAGAATTAGCAACAATACAAACTATATCAAAACAGAATGAATGCGAATCATGGATCATATATGAAGGTATGACTGGAATTAACTGGATAAAGTGAACGAGCCGATGCGATGATGCGAATGTATAGGCTTATTAATGTACCTACTACGATCTGTTCATATTAAGTTTACAATCCACCTGTATAATGCATGGTCAGCATGGTACTTACTAAAACGTAAAGGTTATCTGTGTACCAACCAATGTACCATAATGTGTACCTTCTTTAACTTATGGTTAGCTAGCCTGTTTAAATAGGATGATTTTCTTTCACAAAGCTTGATCTTGTATAAAAGGAGACTTTGAATGACTCTTCTTCACATCACATAGAACCTCCTTCAAAGAATAATCTTCAGGAATATATTCATGCACAACATAATTATAGCTTAAGTCTACCAAGAGATTCAAGTATTTTCATTATGAAAGTTATTATCACAATTTCTCTTTTGATTGCAACTGCAACTGCAATTGCGACTGGACAAGATTACAGTGGTATGTTAAATCTTCACTGCAAAGTTATACGAATTCTATTGAAACAATCATTCAGTTACACAACTTACATAACTTTATCCAAGACTATAATTTTAAATCATTTTCTCAGGTTACCGTTACGTAAGACAAGGCTATGGACCACCTGGAGGAGGATCCCCGTCGTATCAACAGCCACAAATTGCCAAACCTCACGGTCATGGTCATCGTCAAGGTCAACAATATGGAAGCGGTAGCGGAATAGCTTTTGGAGGCTCAAATACAGGATACGGCTCGCCCGGAGGACAACTTGGACCACATTCTCACTCTTCTGGGGGATTTGGAGGAGGTAGACCTGGAGGAGGACATTTTAATGCTCCAATACAGCAAGGAGGATATGGCGGAGTGCAGCAAGGAGGAGGTGGTCCAGGATTTGGAGCTCCTGGAGGTGGCCAATTCATCGGCGGTGGAGCACCATTGAAACAAAATGGATACGGTGGAGCTCCTGGTGGAGGAAGTCAATTTATTGGCGGTGGAGCACCATTGAAACAAAATGAATTTGGCGGTGCTCCTGGTGGTGGTGCTCAATTTATTGGTGGTGGTGCCCCACTGAAACAAGATGGCTATGGAGGAGCCCCAGGAGGAGGTCAATTTATTGGCGGTGGTGCACCCCTTAAACAAGACGGCTACGGAGGAGCTCTCGGAAGTCCCAGTGTACCCATCAAACAAGAGACTTTTGCACCAGGAGGAGCTTCAATCGGATATGGGGGTACCCCTCAAATTGGAAGTGGAGGGTTAATAGGAGATGATTACTCGGTCCCTCCTGCTGGAGTAGGATTGGGATCTGATGGCCAGGGAGGATTCGGTGTTCCAGAAAAGATTCCATCCGGTGGAGGTGGCACTGGTGGATACGGACGCTAAACGTCTTTGCGTCATGTTTTGTAATAGCTCCTTGTTTTTGTCCAGTGTGTACTCATTGCTTTTATACCCATCATCAGTATTATTATCGAAAACTGTCGCAATTAATAAAATTAGATCTATGATAATTTTTGTCCCAAATTGTTATATCATATTAATCCAATCGTCAAAAACAAATCTGTATTGATTGTGACGTTTACATTGCATTTATTAACATAGTGAAAGCAAAGTGACTAATACTGAACCAAACCAAATAACCAAACTACTAATTAAAATTAGTCATGTGTCATTCATACATACACTTTAAGATCATACATACACTTTAAGACTCGTGGACTCATAAATACTCATAATAGCATACGACCTCATTCATAATTCATACATATTTAATTTAAGTCTCATCTACATCTCAGGTCTCACTGGTCTCAGTCCTCTCAGTGTCTCAGTCTCATAGTCTCATTTTCATCACTCTGTCATCCTCATTCCCCATTCCATGGCGAGGAGCGGATGAATGAACCCATGATGAGCGGATGAGCCATCAAGCCATCATTCATAAGCAAAGATGAGCTGATGGACGTGATGGATGAGCATAATATTATTAGCATGAGGCATGGCATGAGATGAGATGAGATGAAATAAAATAATGAAATAATCAATCACAAAATAAAATATTGTGAATATTATTTTATTTTGTGATTGAATATTGAATTGATATTGAGATTTTGAGACGCACATGCACAGTGCACATTGATACAGCACAATTGCACATTGCACATTGCAATTGCACTACAATACAAAATATACAATAATACAATACAGATGCAGTATGCAATGCACTATGCAGTAAGTCAGTAAGTGAGTTTTAGAGTGAGAGAGTGAGACGGATGGACGGATGGATTGATCAGATTGATGGATAGATAATAATAGATACATTCATACATTATACATTACATTTTGAGGTTTGAGATTGAGATGAGATTGAGATGATATCAAACAAACGACAGCTCACTCTATCGTCCATGCAAAAAGTTTAATTTACCAATCATCATCAGGTGGCTATTCGGCTCCAACTTCGATTCGACATTTGAATTTAATTGCAATTGTCAAATTAATTGTCAAGCAAGTACTTGGCATTTTATCATGTATTTTGAATAGTTTGACTTGTATTTAGTTACATTTTGAAGTTTACATTAACTTATTTTTAAAACATTGTTGTCTGTCTGCATCTGACCGGATATCGACTTTCGGCACTAAAATCTGTCAACTGTGCATCAATTTTATCATCGGTTGTCACTTGTCAGTAATCATCAGTCAGTCATCGTCATCATAAACTCTCAAACGCTGAACGCCGAAATATTCAGTATCTCTCTCATCCACAAGTCCACAACCAAAAAGTGTGCTAGGCTAATTGTCATTATTAAATTTAGTTACTAAAAGCCATAAAGAAGGATAAAAAGCAAATAAAAAGTAAGGCAAAAACTCGGCAATATAAATACCTAATAAATATTTAAAAAACAATTGTAATGAAATGATTGTAATGATTAATGACTAATTGATTAATAATGATTTTATGCGATCACATCGTAATCGTAATCATAATCTGTTTGATGTCGTTTACTATTTATTACTATTATTACTGTTGAAATAATATTATTATTATTTCAATTTTCCTTTTCAGAAGAAAAATGTCTGACGCTTGGGCGGAGCTACAAGCATTAAAATCGAAAAGAGATTCTCGTCGAAAACGTTTGCAAGAAAGGCGAATTGAACGGCAAGACATACTAAATTTGAACAGCAGCCTTGGTGTCCCGCAAGGAAAGTTAATTTCTGCAGCATCTTTGAATAAAAGTGATTTGGGTAAGTGATTTTGGTGTTGATATTATTAAGCATTGGAAAGGTAATTCTAAATAAACTTCAGGTAGCAACATTTACCAAATTGAAAATTCCATATATACTAAAAATTGTAGGAAAGACATGAAAATGTTGTATACATCGTAAAGTAAAAGCCTTAGTGCCACTTGCCTTAGTGGAGTTGTCAGAAGCTCAGGACACACTTGGCCTGGGCATAGTAGCACGTTCTGTATCTTTGATCCATCTTCCCATTTTGACTGGCTTTCAGCGCGCTAAAACCCCTTTAGTTTTATTAATAAAAGTTTTAGTGTTTCAGTGAAAGGTTTGTATGGATTTGGAATAAGAAAAGAAAAGAACAATGTTCTGTCCTCAGTGTTGAGTGTACCTATTATTATTACGATTAAGTCATTAATTTTTTAATATTCTATTGTTTATTTTTCAATTTAGGAATTGAAATTCCGGGTTCCACATCGACATCTGCCTCCATATCTGAAGTATTGAATGCAAATGCTGTTGATCCACAAAAGTTAGGTAAGTAATATCATTATTATCACGAAATTACATAAATAGATAATAAGATAAGATAAATACCATATATAATTTATGACATAATGATTGTAATTGTAACTTGTAACCGTGTTTTATTATATATTTTTTACTGTAATAAATACCTAAATCAATATAATATTATGAAGGATTAAAGAACATAAACGTAATTTAACCACTTAGTATTAAGTTAGAAGCTTAAAAGTTTGCCGAATTTTCTTTAATGCAATTTCAGACAAAGAAGGACCAGCTGATAGTACTTTTGAAGATTGCTTTCTCCACTGTTTTTGTGACGCTGCTGTTGTTCTGCCCATAGACTCCCGTCAGCTACTGGCTACTGTAAATAAAAGCTTAGGTTCCTCTGTAAGCCATGATCAGATTGTAAATTTATTGGAAAAATTTGCTGTACAACAATTGATCAAGTGAGTGCCTATATTTAAAAAATCAGTAATAAAAAATATATACAAGCTATATTAATTATAATTAATTGCCATTTAGTGTTGAAGAAAGAGTATCTGATGATGGTTGTTGGCTTGAAGTTGTATCTGCTGACCATACTAAACTTGCGGCTATGGCCACATCTGTTTCTCCAAGTCGAAAACGAAAAGGTTTATTCAAAATATAATTTCTACTTCAATTTGTTTTCGTTCGATAAATGCCAGATACCAGTTCACCATAATGTTGTTATCTGTTCACCTATCAATAATGTTTATAAAATTTTAGCTGAAGCATTACTGGAGGATGAAAATGCGGATGGAACGGAAAGTAAAACGCAAAATGATGAAAAGAAAATTCAAGAAAATGACGTTTTGGTAGAATTTATTGGACAATATTCCTATTTTATTTTGAATAACAGATAACATAAAATAAAATAAAATTTTTAGTAATTAAGCTAGAGTACATAGTCGACTGTGAAGAAAGGTGATCAGCAGATTAAAATACAGAATGGCTTGCCATTGTCGTCTTTAAATAGTAGAGCAGACTGGCTAGGGCTATATAGGTCTAGACTGCTTATGTTTATTTGAAATTTGCAATGCATTCAATGAAGTCTTGTTCTTAATATAATATACTTCACCAAACCAATAGCAAAGTGGCTAGTGTTAGTAGTATACATGTTTAAAATTAAGTCTATGAATAAGCTAGGTATATATATTTTGAGCAAAACTGAACATTATAACTGTATTTAGAGTCTACTTTCCCTGGCGTCAACTCGAGAGAAAGAAAATAAAAGAATAGGAGAAGAGATATTGGAATTGTTGAGCCGACCCAGTATTAAAGAGAAGACTTTGGCAGAAAAGTTTCGATCCCAAGGGGGAACTACAGTACGCCAGTTTTGCCCTGTAGGAACAAAGAGTGAATGTCGTAAGGTAAACGACAGCAACAAACCTTGCACGAAACTTCATTTCAGAAAAATAATTCAGAGCCACACGGATGAAAGCCTTGGAGATTGCTCTTTTCTCAATACGTGTTTTCATATGGAATCTTGCAAGTAAAATCAGTTTATATTGTTCTCCTCTTATATCTATGATATTGTGAATAATACAGAAGATGATGTTCTTCGTTTGTACGAATTGAATAGATACGTTCATTATGAAGTAGACAACGATAAAAAACTTTCTCCATCATCGAATGCAAGTTTACCCCCGAGTTCTACTCGACTACCCGTTACAGCCAGCGGACAATTGTCGGAAGATGAGTCAAAAGCCGTGCTTCATCCTCCACAATGGGTACACTGCGATCTGCGCTTTTTTGACATGACAACTTTGGGAAAATTCAGTGTCATCATGGCTGACCCTCCATGGGACATTCACATGAACCTGCCCTACGGGACAATGAGCGACGACGAGATGAGACAGCTTAACATTCCTGCCTTACAGGATGAAGGTCTCATATTTCTATGGGTCACTGGAAGGTACGAATATACAAAATATACAACGAAACTACTTATTGTTAGTAATAATACACCACAAACTTACGTAGACACTTGGCTCAATTACGTACTTAATTTACGGCTACATGCTGCTGTATGTTGTCACCTCCGTTTACCTAACAGTATTCTTATAAAATAGGTTGGTCATAATAGTTATACTCTGCTCTATGTCAAATTTCATGCTCGAAAGTCAAAGTAGTAATATACAAAATTGGCATTTTCATTTTTAATCGAAAAATGGAATTACTGCGCAGTTGAGACCATTCGATTGTACTAATGAGAACTGTGAGATTTTCTTCTTGTTATTAGATCATGGTTTAATTCATATAGAAACATTTTAATTTGAGATTTCGACTAGGGAGGGTTATGTGTGAAATATGAAGTCAGCTAATTATAATGCGTCCAACTAACAACTGGTATTACTCTAGCCCATCGCAGAGAAAGTTACTTTCTCTTACAATACAGGCATACCGTATAGAACTTTCACTATAGGGAAAATCTTTTCCAACCTTTTATTTGCGCCATGCGCCCGTTTGTATAGGATGCCGTATATGCACTTAAAACAACTAGTATTTGGGAAAATATAGCAAAAATCGTGAATTAAAATTATTTGCGAGTAGATTTAGTTATTGTTGCAACCTGCAATTATTGTGAGGTTTATTATTGCTGGTTGTAAAATGTAACACGAGATTTTTCTGATCATGTACTTAGTGAAATAAATTATGAATAGCTTTTCTACATCCTTGATAAGAAAACGGTTATGTTAACGTCTATCGTTTATACTAGCTGCTAGACCGTTTTCTGACTTGTGTTACATGCAGCACATGTAACATAACTTCACAGAAAAAGGAAAGTTGCGAAATAACTTGAATTTCAAATAAAGTGCTAATTTTATAATTTCTGTTGAAATGAAATGAAATATTTTAAGTCTTCTGACTTTGGATTTCTGGGATTAAGGTATCAAGCTTAATTGATAATAAAAAATAGTCGGGATAGAAATTGTGTAGGAATTTTATTTTATATGAATACTGAAGACTGAAGGAAGCATGCGACAGTACTTGGAGCATAGCATAATTAAATTGTTGTGGGACATGTTGGATAATTAGCAACAGAAATAGACTCGTTATATGTGACAAACAGTTTAAGTTGTTCTCAGGATTATATTTTATAACTCTTTCTCTGTAATCTCCCACTATCAAAAAAATCATAGTATAATTTTTATCAATATTTGTTTCAGGGCTATGGAACTGGGAAGGGAATGCCTGCAGTTATGGGGCTACGAAAGAGTGGATGAGCTAATTTGGGTGAAAACTAATCAACTGCAAAGAATTATTCGTACCGGAAGAACAGGTAATGTGTAGCAAACTTGATAGTTTTCTTCATCTTATCTTAATGAACGTCACCACAAACATTTTCAAGGATTCCCTAATCGCATTTGTATTTTATTCAAATTGCTTTTCTTTAGTATCTCCGGATTTATTTGTATGTAGGTAGTTTAATATAATGTGAAAATGTAGGACATTGGTTGAATCATGGAAAAGAGCATTGCTTGGTTGGGATGAAAGGAAATCCTCCAGTGAACCGTGGCTTAGATTGCGACGTCATTGTAGCTGAAGTACGGGCTACGAGCCACAAACCAGATGAAGTTTATGGGATCATCGAACGTTTGTCTCCAGGCACTCGCAAAATTGAATTATTTGGCAGGCCGCACAATATTCAACCAAACTGGTAAACTTTTGTTTCTACTTACACCAATTCTGCTTACTTTAACTTTACTATACAGCGTTCCCGTTCCTATCTATAATTCACTACTACGAACTATTTCTATATCATCATGAGCAGTAGCTAAACCATTTCTCAGTTGTTCTAGTACTGGTAATAAATAGTATATGGTAGGATTGTATAGTAATGTTTGAAGTGAGGTGTCTTCAATGGTTATAATATTATTTGATGTTATTGTTATTCCCTCGATATTTTAAATGTCAATTCCCAAATTCATTCGGCCATATCGTTCTCTACGTGTTAGCACAGAAGTATAAGATTCGATTTCGCACTTTATTTATTCTATCCTGCAGCACTGTGAATGCTGTGTCCATTGCGTCGCAGAGTCCCAGAATGTTTTCAGGCATTTCAGTGAATCTCAGGCATCATTTTAATTACCAGGCAGCCAGGATGTATAAATTTTGAGCAAAAAATCACCACATTGCGGTTGCAGTCATGCATCAATGATTCTAAGCTGTAGAAATTTGGGAATTACATGGGGATATTGATTGCTCATTGATTTGCGTTGAAAAGTCATGTTGGAGGATAATAGTTTATTTGCTTTTTAGGATGACATTAGGAAATCAACTGGATGGTGCACATCTTGTCGATGAAGAATTGAAATCGCGTTTTTACTCTCGCTATCCAGATGGAAATTGCATGGTGAAGCCCAAATGATTGATTGACAGTAATGGCTTAAAGATTAAAATGCGCTGCAGACTGCAGGGGTATGTTTATTTTTATTTAATGTTTTTATTTGTTCCTTATTGTGAATCATTCTCACTTGTGTATCTTATCAATAATATATTATATCATCATTAGAATCCCTGTTACGTTATTATTCATCTTTTTTCATAAAAAACCTAGATAAATTGAAAAATTAACAAAACGTGAACAACACAAGAATCGTTTCATATTTCTCATTGCTTGTTCTTGGTTGGGCGGAATGTAAGGAAGGCACGGCATGGTCTTTGCTGCACCAAGTCAAGTCTAGTCAAACGTTTACGCTCATCTTAATAGTACAATTACTACTTATTTAGGATTTTATAATGCCATTAACATTTGTCAACACCATATTATTATAGTTTCAAAGTTTGATAACAATTAGCAACATACGTACTACGTACAATTACTCAATTGACGAAATGGTACAATTGAAATATTAACAGTAACATTTAGCAAATGTAACAAACAACAACTAACGGCACAGTACATAATAGCATTCTCATTTCTCACGGATTCTCTTTGCGATCAGTTACTTTTACTAATCATATAGTTAAGTAAGTCATACAGGTTGATAAAACGGAAAGTATAATGTATAGTTTCTACGTTAATAATACAATAACAGTAACAGTGCTGCTCGTTAACACTAAAATTAAAACAATACCTTAGTGAATTAATGTAGTTAGTTAGGCATTGATTGATTATCTTGATATGCTTAATACAAACAATAGTGGTTTATTTATGGTCTAGTGACAAGTTTGCACCCACTTGTATGAAATATTATTATTAGATAATGGATTAGGTAATTTTTAGTTAATTCTAAGATATAAAAGTTATACATGCAGTTGTAATGCACTTACAAAGTACACAACGGTAGAATACTATTTGTATATTTATGTCCTACATGGTCTTTGTGTACCTGTAACGTACTATATCAGTATGTAGGTATATTCTATTTTAAAAGCTCTTAATAAATAGGCCATTTCTTATCAATCGCCTTTTATCAGTGTAGTACTACAGTGTAAGTACGTAGGTCCGAAAGTCAAAATTTAAAAAGTACTAAAAACAGAGCGAAATGATTAAAATTGTGTTGCATTATAAAAAATACAGAGTTAAGCCATGCACCCTATATTATAAAGTTAAAAATCTACTAGGATGGAATTAGCAAGAAAAAGCATCTAGACGTTACGAGTTACATTAAAATCACAAAAATTTGGTACAAATTAATTAAAACACTAAAATTAGAAGAGAGGGGAAAGGGGGTTAAAATTCAAACGTACAATTCACAGGTACATTTACTTGGCGAAAGTCTCCTCTACTCGTAGTATAATAGTCATACACAGTTAACTAAAATTAGAAATAATTTCTAATTGCTACATCTTCATACTTAATGATACAGAGAAAGAGTTCTAAAAGTTTAGGATTTACATTTGAATCGACATTATTACTTATAAATCACTTTTTCGTATAAAGGCTACTTTGTTTTGATTCTTTTTTGAGTTTGTTGTGAGGAAGCTTGTCATGTCATGATTTAATATACAAATCGAATAGTTTTTTATCTCCTATATGTACTTGTTTTGACAAGGAAGACTACAGGAGAACGAATACGCACGATATTTATTATAGTATGTCTCGATGGTTTAGTTTTGGGGTTGTTGTAGTTTGAGGTGGTTGTATTATTGCAGTAGTTATTTATATTTTATAATAATATGTTTATACTGTGTGTGATGTGTATTTTTGTGTGGGTTTGTTTATGTACTCTTTCTCTACTAGCTGTACTATAATATGTATAATTTATTTTGAATGTATAAAGTGTATGAAAAGAAGAAGAGTTACAAATGAAGTTCGTCCCCGGCGTGATTGGTTGGGGCAGAACTGTCGTCTAGCTGAACTCCCGTCAGGTCTCGGATTTCATCTTGATCGAACCTAACATACGTCAAAAGAAAATGTTAGCATGTCATTATCCATCTCTCAGACTTCATTTCAGATCAGACAGAATGTGAATGAGGAATTTATTGATTTTTAATGGCCTATGCACTGGAAATACACAAGTTGAGAATTGCTTTCTCAGAATCCACATGACTCACGACTCTGTGTTGGCAATCCCTCAAATAAAATAGCAAACTCAACGGAAAGGGAATTTGTTACAACTTCTAAAACTGACATGACGTACAATAAAACACAGTACAGCTTATCGCAATAATAATAAAAAGTCATATCTTGCATACCTACTTCATGCACCTTGATATCGTTTTAATGCTATGCAATCCCTACAAAATAATAAAGAGAGAGAGAGAGAAAGAGAGTCCAACCAAATTAACGATACAAAACAAGGCATTAAGAGATAAGAGAAATGAAACTTGGTACGTTCTTATAGTTTTGCATCTAGGAACTTACAATGAAATGGAGACGAGAAAACGAATATGGAAATATGGAAATTGTAAATGTAAAACTCAACTTATTTGTCAACTTGACAGTTTGTGGTGGGATAGCGTTAATAGACATAGAGACAAATGTTAGATCCAAATATTTATAATAGTCTTTTATGCTTGAACTTTAATATGATTTACCTATCATCATCTGAACCAGATTGTTGAGAATTCGCCGATAAATGCGAACCCGCTGATATTTGAGACGTTCTTGTGAGGGATCCCCTGCGAGGAGTCAAGTACTGGAAATTTGCCGGCCGGACGGTTATAATGAGGTTCGAGCTGTTGGCCACCATCATATCGGTGACTTGGTCCAATGATTTCCCCGCCACTTCAATCCCGTTCACCTCTAACACTTCGTCGTTTACCCCAAGAAGTCCCGTCGACTCAGCTAAGCCTCCAGGCACCAATCTATTTTTATTAATACGAAACCAATTAATTTACTCATTTAAAAATGTTTTGTTACGATTATGATAACTGATTAAATATCTTCAGAATTATTTCCTGGGGTGAATGTTGTTTTTAATGTCATCAGTGAATAATTTTTATATATTAACCGTGAAATAAAGATTCCAGGAACTTTTTCAAGACCCTGTGGAGTAACTCGGATAGACGTGCCATCTCGAA
The DNA here is from genome assembly GCA_019776505.1 of Tomocerus nigrus. Classification (NCBI taxonomy): domain Eukaryota; kingdom Metazoa; phylum Arthropoda; class Collembola; order Entomobryomorpha; family Tomoceridae; genus Tomocerus; species Tomocerus nigrus. The sequence continues at coordinate 14,950 of JABASI010000552.1, read as the reverse complement.
TATAAAATCCCAATGGTTTATCCGAATTTTGATGTTTAAGTAGCTTGACTCGCCGACATGTTTCCGGAACGATATCGACGTCAATGATTGCAGACACTTGGCGAAAGTCTTGAGGATTAGAAATAGTGAGGGGATGCTGCGGATTTTTTTGGCGTGGTGTAAGGAAAGTTGGTATTAAAGTTCGGTTTTTATGAGCTGAGCCATTGATGTCGTTTTGGGCATTGCCCTTTCTTTGAAGAAATACTCTGAGAAGAGGGCGAGAATTCTGAAGAGCTAAAGAAAAATTGTCATCGTTATTGATTGGGAGTTGATCTCCGTCCTTAGGATCTGTGTAACTTATTAGAATTGGTATATCTTCTACATTGTGCAATTTTTCTAAGACACTTCGAAATTCTTCGAAACTAGGTCGGGCTGACCTTTCGATTGAAAATCTTCTGAATTCCGCCTCAAACTGCAAAGGTACCATTTAAAATTATTTACACGGAATATTTATCAATTAATTTTTGCAGATTTATTAGTAATCCTGCTGTTTTACTAACCTTACTCTTGACTTCAACATGACTTCCAGCTCGATTGTGTAATTGCTGTCTACTCTTGGACATTTCGCTTGCATACTCTACTTTCAATGTCACTGTCGACTGTGCCACAAAAAGGGAAGCTGAAATCTGCCCACTCACTATGAAAATAAAATTTAGAAGAACAGGCCAATTCGTCCCATGCGGTAAAATTGATGTGTTTCTCTCTTGATGACCGTGACCGTGTCAATTTTAAAAAGCAGTTGAATTTACTGATGTCTCACGCATATCCGTCAAATTTGAAAATAATTGGGGATTTTCCTCCGCAAACACTAAGGGCGCCTAAACTAGTGTGTGGAAATCAACGTGCACAATCATTTATTGTGTCCTCGTCGTTGATTTTGTAAGTGATTAGTAAGTAGAGTAGCTTGCCTTCACGTAAACGTATCATTTACAACCAGTAAATGACTATAAAAACTTTTCACAAAGAAATGCTCGTTTGTCTAAAAGATTCCATTCGATAAATAGACAGACTGGTCAGTACTTGTGCATTGTTTGTCATTTAATCTTAATATACCGTGTACTTGTTTTTGTCATTTGTGTATAGGCCACTTCTCAATTCTCAACGACGACAAATATCAGTAAGCAGTTCCTCCTTTGGGTCCACTACACTTGTACACCTGATTTTGTGGTGAAAAGAGAGATTTTTCGAGGCAAGTAGACTTAGGTGCGCGATCAATGTTTGGAACGCCCTAAAATCAACAATGAAAAGTCCACATGTGCCGCAAAAGTGACCACAAAAGCCACCCTGAGGATTTCTCAGCAGGGAAGCTTTTCACCCACGGAAATCTTACGGAATTTTCTGGTTTCGTTGGAAATGTTGAATAGGAGGAGAGGTAATAACAGTATCTCACTCGAACCAATCCAACTCTGCACAGAAATTATGGTTTTTAGAGGAAAGAAGTTGAAGATAATGAATCAGAGGAGTTTGTTTTATATTCGAGAGTGAGATGCAAAAGTGCAAGTAGTTTGATTTCGTCAAGTCTTGGTTTCGCTTGTGCTTCAACTTGTTCAAGTCGTTGGGGAGATGGTCGAGAGGAAGTGGAAGAGGTGCACTTTTGCTTGCTGTTGGTGGTAGTCGAGTAGACGTCGTGGCCGTCTCGACTCTCGTCTCGACAACGATACAGATACACTTACACTATAATATATTACATTTACAATGCTCGGGCAATGCAATACAGGCAAATGCGATATAACTTGAAGTTCTCTCTCTCACTCAGCTCTGGCTCTCTTTAACGAAGAACAGAACGCAGGGAGATATAGCAAGTGATAGTGTTTCTGTTCTGTTGTTGGGGAATGTCATGTCGCCATCATACAGATTGGATTTTCGATGGATTCAACGATTCAAGTTGAAGTTGAAGAGGGCTTCCCTTGCTTTTCCTTTACTATTTCTATTCTACCTAACCTAGCGGAAACACCTGTTCATATTATGCTCTCATCTCATTCTTTTTTCGTACCTTTCCTTCCCTCGGGCTCCTGCCCTACACTCGACTCACTCATGTTTCAGCATTATGTTCGTCCAACGCTATAGAAATATTATACCAAGCAAGCTATCTATGATATTACAACTCAAATATTACTGTATATAGATAAAACTTTTTATGCTTATCAATCTATAGCTGATATTTGGGGGTAAGAAATGCGGCCATACATTCCACATACACTTATCAGCAACGGCTCAACACTACGCATCTGTATTTGGACCGTATAAAATATGCTCTGTGTTTTATTACTCATAAAGTATGTTATCGCCCCTCCTGAGGAGTCATCATCACATTATGCCATTCTACACAAAACCAAAGCCAGCAAGCAGCAGCTCTACTATTCATCAAATCCATCTCTTTATATCCCACTTCTCCTTTTATATATTCCCTTCCCTGGTTCCCCACATAATTACCTCATTTATGACGACTTGACTTAAAGCAGTTTACTACGAGCTAGTTCTCTGCAGTTTGGTTAAGTTCTAGTTATAGATATGCTATGGCGTATATATATATAGTTGTAGTAGTTCGTTTGCGATACTACCCTTATTCCCTTCAAATACGCAGTCTGCCTGCATCCATTTATATATAAACTCACTTCACTACAAAAACTTCGTTCAAATAGATTACGATTATGTTCTATGTTACAGCTACTTAAATTATCCGACTATGCCATTTTATGACTATGGACTAGGCTCTGCAAGTGTAATCTTTATGTCCTACTGCAAAGTTGGGATTTGCAATACATTTTTAATTTAGTTTTATGACTAGGCCGATTATTCCAACGAAAGTTCTTCGGAACGAGTTGCTTTGCTATGAAACTGCTTATCGACATATAAATAAATGAATCCACAAAATTTCATTTGAAAATAATTTGCTATAAGTCTACAAAATCCTCTTCTCCTACCTATCCTAGTACGCACACTTCGATGACTTCGATCGACCTGATCTGCTGAACTGAACTCAAGTGATTCAGGTTTGAATTCAGTTCTTTCCGAAAGAGGTCAATTATTGTAATTTAAGTTGCAATTTTGTAAATATTTGTGTTGAATTAATTCATGGAATTTGATATAGAGTAACTATTGAATTATAGCTTTTATGACAAAAATAGAAAGCATCGACGCGGTCGCCATATTTTTCATTGCACAGCTAGTTGTTTCAGTGGGGGTTCCATCCAATCCCATAGTACCCCCAGTCCCCAGACGCCATAAACTGTTGATAATATAAATTGTGATATTTAGTTACTTTTTCAGAAGTCCTTCACTAAAGTCAAGGTTTTTTTTACATGTTGTAGTGTTTATGTGTATTGTATTTCGCAATAAACATTCTCCGCCGCCTCTATAGAGGATACCTCAAGTCAAGGGTTTTTTTTTTACATGTTGTAGTGTTTATGTGTATTGTATTTCGCAAAAAACATTCCGCAACATCTCCGCCGCCTCTATAGAGGATACCTCAGGAGGAGGTCTGTCTAAAATATATAATGTTCTCGATATTATTATTATCAATGTAATCGCTGCTGGCTTCGTCAGTATAGTCAAGGTTTATTTAATTTTTCTTATTCTCTCATAAAAATGGCTCCATTTCCATACATAGCTGGGGAGTGGGGAAGGTGCACCGTGGGGAGGGCGCCTTGCCTATAATTTTATTTTAAGAAGGGTTTTCAAAATCCTATTATGGCTGGATCTAAGGCCTCTTTTACTCCAGAACTGGGATTTGACGCCGCTGCCTGCTGCAACAGTGCAAGTATTATACATGGATATCACGCTTTCTCCTTGTCTAGTGAAGGATAGGGAGGAAGGTATTGCTGTAAATGCTGTATGAAAAGAGAACGTATTGTGGATTGGTCCTTTCATGTAGAAAGAAAGGCTTCTTTTCTGAGTTTAATAATAAGATTTTTCGTCTATTAGGCATGTTTGTGCTGTTTGTGCGTAACATGTTCATTGTAATTAGCAATAATTGTGTCCTACCGTATGGATTTGACTTTAAACGCATTAGTGCAGTTCAAAAGTCCCACTGATCAGCAAGACAAAGACAACTACTTTAGACTTTTGTTCGTGGTGTAGTGTAGTCTTGTAGTGTAAGTCAATCCAGAAAATAAGTGATTCACATGTGAATATTGGTTTTGTAGTTGGCGGCGAAAGGAAGATCTACGGTACGCATATGGAAGAAAAACAACAGCTGACATTTGACTGAACTAAATGATACTTTCGTGTTCCTGGTTTTGGTTTTCCAGGCAGGAGGAAGGGATAAGGATAGGATAACTCAATTTCGTTCGATCGAGATCGAGGTACGTAGCACATAAGACAGTAGTGTTTTACTTCACTTCATATTTATTACGCATACATAACCATTGTAAACTTAAAGTCCAAATCCTGCAAGCTTTCCAGAGTCATAAATCGGTAAGGTACCTAGTTTCTTGTCCAGCAGTCAGCCCTGTTCTGTAAGTATTTTAGGGCAGAAGTTGCAATAGTAAGTCTATAATTGATAATAATTTTTTTAATTTGATCCCCACCAATAATAATATATATTTGTGCCATCATCAAACACCAAGTCTGAAAGCAAAATCTTTGCATTCATTAGTCATTAGTGCTAGTGTTAATTTGTTGTCTTTTCAAACATCAAATTTTCATAACAGTAATTGATAATCAATAATATTATAATTACGCAGTCAATTTATTACAGTTTTATTAGATATATTAATTGATATTTAGTAGGAAAGTAGGATGAAGTATTTAGATATTCCCCTTGCTCATTGCTACTCTATTCATTACTATTTTACTATAAATAATGCTGAATGTTTGTGCTATGCTCATGATGACTCACTTTTTGTTTTATTGTGTAGTCCTCATCAATTAAATAATTTACCCTTTTTAATTTTCTTTTTTCATAATTCCCAACTGTTCAACTGTTTAGACATCAGAGATTACAAATCAGCAATTGAATATCATTGTCTTTATTATACCCAATAGCGTGAAATTGGCGTAGCTTCTATTACTTCACGCAACAGATATATATTATTTATATATTTTTTGAAGTGTACTTATAATCTCATTTTTGAATTTTGCCTGTGCTGGCACTAACGTTATAATTTTTCTATTTTATTTCAGATATCTACATAATCGTGCCCATAGCCAAGAACTTCCAGAAATAAAATAACCCACAATGTCATATGCCTATCTCTTCAAATATATTATCATCGGGGACACAGGTAAGGATTATTGATTATTGGAGGATATTATATAAATTATAATATATATTATATATTATTCTATTCAATATTATATTTGCTTCACATCATCAGAATCATCACATCAAATTACAGTACTATGCCACTATCTATACGTTCAATCAACCTACAATGAGCAAGAGAGTCTTCAGCCAGCATAATAGATTACTTCAACCTTTACATTTTAATATTTCATAGGACATAGAAGGCAATTTCAGTCGTGTACTTAAATATATTAGGCTATTATTATTAGTATTGTAATGTGCAAATGTGTGCGACGTGCGTTTCATGTAAAGCAGTGAAATAGGCAGTACCTGAAAAATAAGTCATATGTAGTCTTCATTGTTATTGCACGTATTGATACACCCACCCATCACCCACAGGGCGACTTAAAAATATTTACAATATTTTCTTTACAGGCGTTGGGAAGTCTTGTCTCCTGTTGCAGTTTACGGACAAACGATTTCAACCAGTCCATGATTTAACAATTGGTAACGTTTAGTTACATAAATAAGTGTGATAATATGCACTAAATAACAAAATAACGAACGAGTAGTTTAAATTGTATTTTACATTATAAATGATAAATAGGTGTCGAATTCGGGGCCCGCATGATCACAATTGATGGCAAACAAATCAAGCTTCAGATTTGGGACACGGTAAAATATTAAAAACGCTTATATTATTTACACCGCTAATTAGTTTATATTTGTATTTGTGGATAGTTGCGTTGCATTTATTAAAATATGATTTACCCATAGGCTGGTCAAGAGGCATTCAGGTCCATAACACGTTCTTACTACCGAGGGGCTGCTGGAGCCTTGCTTGTCTATGACATTACCAGACGGGACACCTTCAACCATTTAACAACTTGGCTGGAAGATGCCAGACAACATTCCAATTCTAACATGGTTATCATGCTCATTGGAAACAAGAGGTAAATTAAATTATGACATTTTATTCATCGTTTCTTGGAGTTATAAATAAGTACACGTTATTGCGCCCTAACCGGTAACCGTTAGTTTTACAAAATGATAATGTGATGTCAGTGACTTGGAGTCCCGACGAGAAGTTAAAAAAGAAGAAGGGGAAACCTTTGCCCGAGAACACGGTCTGATATTTATGGAAACGTCAGCTAAAACTGCTGCCAATGTCGAGGAAGCATTTATCAACACAGCTAAAGAAATATATGAAAAAATCCAAGAAGGTGTATTCGACATCAATAATGAGGTACGTTTAAAAAAAATTATTAGTGCATTTAGATATCCAATTGGCAAATATTTAATATCTGTGAGTTTAGTGTAATTTAAATCCAAAGAAGGTAACAGCTTATAGTGTAAGTGACTCGCTGTTCTACTCTTACTTAATTTTAAACTGCACACGATAGCTGGGATAGGGTAGACCTCGTAGTCCCAATGAACCTCACAGGCCAGTTACCTGAGCAGATGAGTAATTTTTGCATGAAAATGGTGAAAAGAAGGAGTATGCACTTGTTGCAAAGTTTTGAGTGATTTTCTACGATTAATGAGGTCACTTAATATCTCGTCAAAGAAATTACTTCCAAACAGCACTAAAACGTTTTTCGGTGACCTACTTTAAAAAATAAATATTATTATATTATGTAATCTGGCCAAATATGTAAATTTTTCAAAACATGCAATGTGATAAAACTACATAGTCGTGTATCATATATAGTTTTGTTGTAACTTTTAATATTATTAATATATTATTTAATGCACATGTAAGGTAAGTAAGCAAAAGAGCCACGGATTCTTAAGTTGTTGACAAACATTGGACGAATAAGTTAAATGGTCTGGTCATAGATAAAATAGTAAAATATCACTTTTACTGTGTTTGGTTGTATTTTAGAAAGCGCAAAGACCCACAATTAAGTAATAAATGAAAGTGTCAGAAAGTATTTCTGTCGTGACATAATACGTGCAGGAATAGAAATTTAAACTAACTGCGCAGTATGTGAGCAGTTATGCAAGTTTTAGGAGCAATTTAGACAGGGAGGTTGAACATTAAAAGCTATAGTTATAGACTCAGCTGGTCTGTTTTGACAGATAAGAAAGTAATTTGTTTGTTGGTAAACATGTCGTAATCATTTCATTTATTGATAAAAGTGACCTTTACGTATATTAGTCATAATTTTTGTTATTTCAGGCCAACGGAATAAAGATCGGCCCGCAACATTCGCCCACAAGCCCTGCATCTCCAGCAGGAGGTCTTGGCTCAAGTCAAGGCAGTGGTTGCTGCTGAGTATTTCTAAAGTATACACTTTATTTATCAGTTAATCACCTTAGCTTTGTCTTGTGATGAAGGTAAAATGCTGTAAAATCCTTTCGCGACTTTTTCAAACGAATTCGACCATTCTTATTAAGTATGATAAAAAATGATTTTAGGCTACTTCTTGTTTACATTATGTAATGTACTCGTGGTACCAATATTCTAGTTTAGGCCACACGAAAACTGCGATGTATTCGATGATATGACTGAGATATCAGTGTGTTATAAGCTTGTGTTTCGAGATCCTGAAATTGTTATTCGTTTATTGTTGTAGTACTTATTTAGGTATACAATGTGTAATTATACATATTTCCGTATTTCCCAGTCCCTTCCTATTGCCAAGTCCCAAAATAGGCGATTCCTAAAATGTATGTAGACTATTTATTTAGGTCACACAGGAATCCAATAATATTAATTCGAATATTCTAGGTAGAACAATTGAGCTTTGAGTGTACTCTCTGCTAGTTGTAGCTAATGAGTACTGGAAGTTGTATTACAACATAAAAAAGCTTACAAAACCCACAAAAAATGCTATGGTATGTTCAATAGTAGATTGTATGTGTCATCCTCATCCTAGGTAGGTAGTCCAATCACTCCAATGATTTTGGTGTTTAATAAATCTAAATCTATATGCGACTTAGTTGTTGTTTATACGTGTAAATGGCCAATACCAATACCTATATCTGATGTATATTGTTTGTTTCTATTAATATATGAATTATGATATGCTTAATATGCTTTGATAAATTACACAACTTACATGACTATATGACTGGAACTGGACAGATACAGTTTAAAAATATTGGGATCGAATGGAGTTATTATTATTTTGTGTACACAATTCGTGTTGGCGTTATAAAACAATGAAATGCATGTTGACATATACTATTATCTAATAAGTCCATTATCCATAGCATACATACCTATACAAATAACACTACATTATAAATATATATTATACAGTTATTTATAAATAATCTATCTTGTCCTTGAAATTCAATCTTGGAAACGTAACATTCTAACCAAAAAGTAGGCTATGCTATTAGCTATTGTTTGTGAATAATAATAAATATTATACCCCTTAGATAAGTTGTCGTTTAGTTTGTGTTTAATTATCACTCTATTTGAGTTGATGATTAATATTCGTGGAATCTTGCGTCTTAATCGTTCGTAATTGTAGTAATAATCATAAAATTGTAAATTGTAATTGTACTATAAGTATCTAGTTCTAGTTGCATAATTAAAGTTAATTATATGTTATAAATGTAAGTTTGTGATTTCGGTTCATTATTGTTATAATTATATAACAATTTTAGCTAGCACTCCAAGTAATCCTTGCATCATTTGTCCAAGTAAAGTACCGCCCCCCTCAACTTTGTCCTATTGTCCTTAAAATGGCAAAATACAATCTCTGGCAAGATATGTTTTGTATGGATAAATTGGGCATTCTAATTATAACTGTACTTGTACACTTTTTGCTGTTTATTTTTGACCAAAATCCTATGCTTCCAAATATATAGCGATTGAATACTACCAAGTATGTCCATTTCGAAAATTCTCCAGGCAATCAACCTCGGAAATGACACTTTTGCATTGTGAATCTGGAACACAGCATTTTCTCAATGAGTACTAAAATAAATAGCTATGCAAATTTGGAAATGACCTTTATTTTCGTTCCAAGTTTTGGTAAACATGCCATTATATCCATTATTTTTACAATGATACAATCTGACATACATTTTATATAAGTTCAATCAGACACGCAGTGATGATGATTTTCGCCAAGTAATATTGTTTATTACGACATTATTGTCCCGAGTCCCGATAATTGGGTCAAGGGAAAAATGGCAATGTTGCGTACAAAAACTTTTGTATATTCTGTCTGTCTCTGTAACCCTTCAGAAAGCGTGCAATGGTCGAGCCAGTTTAATTGTTAGTAAAACGAAAACAAATCTCTTCTTTATACCAAATCCATTACTCATAATAATAATATGCCATTATGTACCTATATGATTTTAGTATTAATAATTAGCTGTTGTAGTGACTTTTTGAGGCTACCTAAGTATGTTTCTTTGATTACCGTCTGTCCTTCCCAAAAACTCCTAGAGTATGGCTTAGTTCTAAAATGTACTGTCGTGTCAATTATCACAAAATACTAAAACTTCTTTCTGTAAATCATAAAATTCCTTGACGGACCCATAATAATTATTGTACTGTGTAATTAAGTAACTAGTAATAATAATATTTGCATATAGCATTATTGTGTGTGGTGAATGAAATTAAAAACGTACATGTACCGTATACATAAGTAGAATCTTTTATTACTACAAAATGCCATCATCGCAATATCCCTGTAGCCTGTACTAGAAAATGTAAACATCTGAAAACCAATTTTCAAATATTATACTAACCAGCTGAAAAGAGAACTAAAACTACAATTTGTCAACTCATCGTTTCATCTAAAACGACATAGATTGTTGTTATGTTAAGCCTAAAATCCTTAAAATAATTAGTGTTGTTTTATAGCCATGACTTGTCGTATATATCGCATTTCTCTTTTTTATTCTAAGGTTTCGTGTCTCTAACTAAATCGAAGGTTCAGCCTGCTGTATTTTGAAAATTGTAAAACAATTTGTTAGTTCTAGTCCTTAAAAAGATGCTTTCCTTCTTTTAAAGACTATTGTTAAAAATGGTTCCGTTTTTATTACACTGCAGTCACTGGATGGAACACTTCGACTAACTAACCAAGATTTTGTGCAAGTAAAAGAAAAGCAAAAAATGCTAACTAGTTAAAATGCATAACAATTGTAACTTAAAAATGAATTCAAACTAGTTCAGGTTCAGTATCATTAAATAAATAAGTAAATCCGCTAAAAAGTCTCTTTTAAACACATTATTCTTTATTCAAATCATTCACGATATTTTAGTACTTAAGTACATAAAATATTGGTAACTTATTCTTTAGCAAACTATAAATATTATAATATTAATTATCATTATTAAGATTAGAGCAACATGCAAAAACATTTTGTAATTATTTCAATTTGACTTTCTCATTCCGTGAATGGATTACATCTTTTGTTAGCTTTTCTACCAACAACCAACACTAATAACCGTTTAAATACTTAAGGGCTAGTAATCGATATTTTTTACATCATTCCATGATACACAATAAAAAATGGCTGCCAGGCCGCTAGTAGCATAGCATAAAATTACAATGTCATTGTACTGGCTTGCACATTAAGTATACACCTTTTCATTCCCTCTCAATTCAAGTTTTTGGCATACATGCAGAACTTGAAGAGTTGCATTGTTTCGTCAATGCTTATTCATTTGACAGCAGCTGAGTTTAAAACAAAACAACTGTGAAGTGAACAGAAAAACTAAGAATAAATAACCGATAAATAGTATAGTACAAAAAATTGACAACAGCGGAATTATCTTCTCGCGTATTTACAAATTGGATTAAAATGTCAACGCAAAAAAAGTATGTGCAAAAAACATGATAGGTATAAGCTTACAATTAGACAAATAAATTAAGAGTATTGCCACAAAACCAAAGCACCAAAGGAACCTTAAGTGTAACTTTAATAAACTATCTTCACAAGTCAAAGAAGGCATGCATTTATTGCTTATTATTAGAGTGCAAAGTTATACATAACAATATATCATCCCTGAACGTTTATAAGGCTCTTTTAACTGTATAATAAAACTAGGCATCTCTCTTTCTCCGCATTTTCTTTCCACATCACATCAGAAAACTTCGCTATAATATATTGTCTGGTTCTTTCAACGGTATATTTTTTACTCATTTCAATGAAATTCTTGGGAATCGAACAGTTTTTAAGCAGCAGTAGGAGTAGGGCACAATTATTTCTTAGTGCTCTTCTCAGAACATATCAAATAATATGCAGGTTCCGTGTCAACAATTAGTTAGCACACGTTCATCTGATCTGAAGAACTATTCACTGATTTTAAAACCATTAACCATCGTTTAGTTCTAAGATATTTCATTATATCTTTCAGCATAACGTTGAAATAGACTAGAGCTTAAATAATTGTTAACACGTCTACTATTATTATAATTTGGAATCATGCTGCTAATGCTACTTTCTACCAAACATTTAATTAAAACAATAATTTACTAACATTATAATAAATAAGTCACTTTTCTCCTCTGGATTTACCTCCTTCTGTAACTGTAAGTTATTATAGAACTAGGCAAGAAAAATTAACCAGCTTTTCCTCTTTAGTTTAGTGGTGTTCAGTAAAATATCTTTTATAAAGGGTTAAAATACTTTCTAAAATTTAGACACGCTACGTGAACAAGTTTGAACGAAAATTATAATATTAAACAGATGATAAACAATCGAGGCAAAAACCAAGTAGAACATTAAAATTTAACCCCTAATTTTTAATGTTTTGACTTCCTATATTTTTCACTACTTCTTGGAGGGGTAAGAAGACCTTCTGAGAGCGTCATTGGGCTGCAAATTTTATTCGAACTTTGCAGCAATTGAACGTGTTGCTGAAAAAAGAAAAACAGTTATAACATGAAAGTAGTTATTTTAACTCGCCATTATAACAGCAGTAGTGGTTGTACTCACCAGCATATCGAGACTAATACAGTGCGATTGTATTAAGTGTCTAGCTTCATCTGGTATATTTTTTATACCCGGTAAAACATCCGGAACTTCAGCTCTCCTTACTACATTAGCAAACGGAGCCATCCACATTGCACAGGGAGCCAAGACTTCCCATGAAAATCCACTAGTTCCTAAAGCTTCTGCTCGACCTATTGTAAAATAATTTCACAAAATTGAAGTAATTTTGCTGGAAGATATTGGAAACATGAGGGACTATCCATAATAAATATAAATGTCTTGAAATTCTCGTTCTTATAACAATTGGAAAAGGAACTAACCTTTGGTATGGAAAATGGCAGCAGCAGCTAACATTGAATAAGTATAGCGAAGAGAAGTAATATCTAACATAGTCAAATCGATGATTCTTATAGCGCGGACAAAATCGACTCCAGCGTATTGCGGACGACAAATACGAGAATCTTCGGGTTTTAAATCTCTATGTAACCTTACAGTACGAAGAAAATTGAATGATCCTGAGCGTGTACTACAAGGGTTAATACTAAGAATCTGAAGATATACATTAAGCCAATTAGCTGGAGTTATTGGACTTAGTTTCCACTTAAGTGTCTTCATTACAACTAGTTCCATATCCAGGATTTCTGCTTCAGTGCATGCTCCATCAGTCACATAGGCAAATGTTGTCAGCTTGGGAGGGTAAATTTCTTCTACTTTAGAGGCAATGAACAAACACGTGATACCTAGAAACAGACAAAAATTCTTTAGAGAAACTATCAATAATATGTGCAAAGTTGTATGAAGTTGGGGTGGAGTTGTAAACTTTCTCTCAAAATCTACTTTGATGGATTTCGGGGAAACTAATACTATCGGATTCTCATTGGAGTCTGCAGAGCCTAACAATTTTGCCGACATTTTTTTTGTTTGGAATCTGACGTGCAGATCTCGAAAATGGACTGTTCCTGAACAAAATATATATATCTCCAGAGAGTTTGAACCGGGCCGGTCCCTCGAAAAATGCAGGACCGCGGGACCATAGCTCCCGGGAGGGAAGGAAGGTTCCTTCCCGGAAAAGAAGAAAATCACGAAAAAAAAATCCGGAAAGAAAAAAATTTCCCGCCAGAAAAATCGGCGGTCCCGGAAAATCGGGAAGAAAACATTTTTCGAGGCCCCGGTTGGCTTCTGCATAGTACTCTACAATCATAGGATAATCCGACATGACATAGCGTTAGTTTCACTGAAAGTTTCTGAAAGTTTTTATTTTTCAAAATTTCGTTACAACCACGGAGAGTAGACGTTTCTATGGTTATCTTGCAGCCAGACCAGGAGGGTCGAGTAGAGAATTTTCTGAAGGGATTTCTGAAGGTTTATAAGGGAAAATTTCAGAAAATTCTCTACTCGACCCTGGTAAAATTTCAGAAAATTCTCTACTCGACCCTCCTGGTTCTACAGCCTAATAACGCCTTAGTTCACGCTCCTTGGTTACAACGATCTAACGTTAAATTTTAAAAAATCTGAAAAATCTTCATTTTTATAAGGCTTTCGACTTCGCATACCATTGATATTTCTCATGTAAAGTAAACGGAAAAATATTTCGTAACTAATATACAAGCAAGGTCTTTTTAATTCGCCTTTTAAAAAGCCATTAACACGTACCTATAAGTTGAAGATGTTGGCGTAAAACATTAGATTGAAGAGATATATAGCGGTCGAGGTAGTCTACAGTCAGGTAAAGTGTTTCGCGGTGTAGCTGGTAAGCTTCACAAACATCCATAATCCAATCCAAAAGTATAGTTCTCATTTGCGCACTAAGAACAGGATGATTTTTAAATAATTCTACAGGCTTTTTATATTTGATATCCATTTTGCACATTAGTTCCCAAACTTCCGTACAATTGGCAAAGGAAACTGGGGGGAGTGGCGACGGTCTTTGGCAGTTTAAATTTTGTGACTCTTCTTGCAGGGGCCTATGAATTTTGCAATTAGGAGGGGTAGAACGGCCACTTAGACTATCATCAACACTAAGACTGCTCAAGACAGACTCCTCATCTGAACTCTTATATGCGTTGGATGGCATCTTTTTATGTTTATCTTTGCGGCTAGGTTGTTTAAAGTCTGAGGGAGTGTAATCGTCGTCTTCTGAAGTAACACTTTGGCGAGTGTACGACCTAAGTGATATGCGTCTTTGTTGCCTTTCTTTGGAAGAACACACAGATTCTTCTTCGTTTTCAATAGCCGAATCATCTGGATACTTGTCCTAAAATCAAAATATTATTGTTATTATTGTAATACTGTTTTCAATAGTCCTTACAAACAAATAACTTTTAGTGCAAGAAAATTATAAAGACAAAAAAGTTTATAACAAAAATACCTGTAGTACACTTGATTTTCGCTTACGGCTGCGAGTTAAAATTGCAGGAAGTGACTTATTGTGAAAATCTGTCGAACGACAGTTTCCAGATCCTCTGTAATAAACCCCAAGAAAATGACTTTATTATTAAAAAAACAAATAAAATTAATTATCTCGTTTACACAATAAAATTACGTTCGATGTTTACTATTATAATTCGCCAATATTATTAATTGCAGCCACTGCGTACTACTTTGGCGACTCGAATACTATGCCAATGATTTTACGCATACGCCCCAAGGATATTAGATATCCCCCCTCCCCCGCCCACTCCCTATAAGAATCGGCAAATAACAAATTTTGAAATTAATAGTAAACGAACGGCAAGCCGTAACAGTAGTAAGCTCGCCCTAAAAAGTTACCCTGTA
>JABASI010000551.1:0-36466 GCA_019776505.1 Tomocerus nigrus | reverse complement strand
GAAATTCAAAATCGTAGAAGACACCCAATTGTTTTCTCCAAATAGGAAAACTTTAAGTTTGGGAGCAACTTAATATCATAGTTGAAGATTTTTGTTAATTTTTTATATTTCAATTTTTCAAGTAGTATAAAATCCTATGCGATCCACCATTTGCAATTATTAATGTTTCGTTCTGACAAAAAAGCTGATGTGTATGGTTCCACGAAATTAAAAATCTGTACCTATATAGACGTATTACATCAAAGTTGGGTTGTGGGATTGGAGATTGAGGAAAGGACAAGACTTTCATTTTTTCGAACAAGTTTACCTTGTTCTTGATTTATGCAGTCTCTCATTAAATTCATTAAATACTTTATTTCCAATTTCGTTACAGAAAGAAACGCTATCTGCTAAACAACTTCTAAGAATTTAATCTGTTGGTTGATAATTTTTCTAAGTATAGTTTAAATATATATCCATGTACTAATTAATGTAACCCAAATAAAACATTTATTATTTCCCAAAAACATAGGTAATTTCTGTAAAACTCAAGATACTATAGGTATACGGTATACGTACGTAGGTAATGTGTCCATTATGGGAAATTGGGGATACTTGCTAAGGAGTGGAATAAAATTGTAGTTTTTAATTCGTGTACAAAAGTCTGATATGAAAGTGTGTATTGGCTGTAAAGTTTCAAATTTCAAACAAGACTTAAAGGATCAGTTATTCCTGTTAGCTGTAAAGTATGATAAATGCTTTGAGAGAAACTAAGATTTATACTTTGACCTGTTGACGACAAGCTTAATTATTTATATTTTGGGTTTGCTGTCCTCTCTATCCATAGGATTAGGTTATAGAAGAGTCGGAGGAGACTGTAGACTGTAGGTATGAATGTGAATAGTGAAGAAGTTGTGAAATATGAAAGCTCTCTTGTTTGTTCTGCATAGTTTATAAATAACAGGGCTCTGATGTTTTCAGAGTTATCTTCATTATCGTCATGTATGACTTTGACAAAAGTGAGAGATTATGAAAACACGATCCAGTTATCACAGTACACTCCATAGTGCATCTGTGTGTGTGACGGTTCATTACATTATGCATTAGCTATTCGTACAACTGTTGACTATGATTAAAATTTAGGTCGACTCATCTCTAGAGTCGAGCACGAGCTTAAGTATGTACTAGCTTATTAATCCGTGGTAGATTTGTGTGCATAGAGCAATAAATGAGAATCCAGTCCGCTGTCCTATGATAAGTTCCACCACCCTCTCATCTCAATCGAATGGACTGACCTAGATACAAGGTCAATTTATGAGCATAGCTTAAACGGGCAAAGCTAAAGAAGTGTTAAATAAAATCAATTGGCTATGATAGAATTAGTATAATGTGCTAAACGAAGCCACAAAATGGGTTTAGGGTAACTTTAACTTACAAGTGACGATTTCATGTAGTCTGACTTGGTTCTTGAATAAATTCCTGCCATCAACATCCAACTTAAATATGCATGTGGATGAAAGGGGCTGTCCTTTCTGCCAACATCCACCATCTTATAATGCAAAGTTACCTATGAAGACAAGTTATTAAGTGTACCGTATATTTTTCAGTTCAGATCCGCGCTAGACATTTCCTTTGCGAATCTTTTTCGCAACATTTTCAGCCTACAATACTGCCGTATTGCATTGTTAATATGCCCAGAGTCAATATTATGTAGATTAGAACACGCTATAACCGGTATGCTAAATGTCACGTCATTAGTAATGCATATCGGCATACGCATTGCAACTGTTGCAAGTTAAAAATGATAAGTACCTACTTATACCACTAATGTCTGTTATTTGCCTACGTGTTTACTCTGATAACAAAGGAGTACTGATAAAATCATAGAAGATCATAACAATGCAAGTGCAAATAGTGTTAATTCTCCACAATATTTATTTTCTACTACTACTGTGTGAAGTAAAATGATAAAATGGATGTGAGTACAGCGATAGGAGGCTAGAGCCAATGTCCGTCAATTGACTTAATTGTATACACAGAAGAACTATGCACGGACGGATAGACAGGAGGTGCAAATGAACTTCGTTTGCTGAATTCACACTCTCACACAAGTAATGTGAGAAGGGATTATATACATTCAAGTCCTAATTATATAAAAGAGCTACATAACGCAATACAGATAGTATATAAAATGCAATTCAAATATAGAATTACATGTATAATGCTGGATGCTGGTACTAATGTTACTAACCTTTCTATTTTTTAACATTTTCTAGCACTGCATAAAATTGCATTGTCACGTCATTTTCCTTATTCATGTGCCACTCTGGTAGACAGTCATAACAATGTCATTTTGTGCACTATCGCTTCCTAGAGAATGCATGCATTTCTTTAGATTTGCAATTTGCTTGAAGTGGGTTGGTGGTTGGAGCGTGTATGTTGCATTTTTCAACTATCATTTCTTAGTTATAAGTTATAAGTGCTAGCTAGAAGGCTTAACGAACATTAAGTTAAACTTTAGATTTAACAATGTGCAGAGGGATATTTTATTACCCCTGCCCTCCCTGCTCTGCACACCAAACGATATGCAATTCACTTAGTTGTAGTTAAATAGGCAGATTGCACATTGTTTAATTTGGATTTTTATGTGTAGTGCACTGTTTTGAGTGCTAGTTGACTATCTGCACATCTAAATACAAATGAGTTGATGTTGAACATGGTCTGTATAGCTGGATGGATTTGTAAGAGGAGTCGGGCTGTAAATAAACAATATATACAAAGTTTACGACGCCTTCTCAGAATAGACAGTCGAACATAAAACATGCAAAGTACCGATTGTAAATCAACATTTTTGCATAAGGAAAGAACTACCTTGAACCATTCCGTTTCCAATTACAATGCAAATTCAAAAAACAAAGAAACGTTTGCACTTTACTAGAATTTCTCTGTTGAAACGAAAAGGTGAGTGAGGGGAGAAGAGCATATGCCAGAATTATTCATGTGCACGTATAAGTACATAAGTAGAAAGACTGATGTGATGTGCTATATAATTATGCTGAGTGAGTGAAGTGAGCTAGATATTAAATTAACACTCGTATCACAAGAGAAAAATTTAATTCCACCAACATGGTCATGGATATGTACATGATTAGCCAGGATAAAAGCTACTCTATCAGATACAAGTTGTTGCAGAAGAAGAAAGAAGAGGATTTTTACGCAGTCAATTAACTTCTGACGCTTTTAGTTTGTAAAAGATTCCATCCAACCCATTCCGTGCCGTTTTGTTTTGATCAGAAATAAGTTCTCATGCGTATACGTACGTTCGTGAAATGTGTAATTGTCAGTTGACTAAAAAGAATTCCACCACATTAGATATCCTTAGCATAAGTAGAGGACAGTTCAAAGGTAAAGATAAGACGTTTAGTCGCTGCATTGGCTAACACATGAGAAAAACTTTTATTATTATGTATGTACCCACTCTGTACAGAGAGAGAGGTAAAGAAAAGAAAACCAGGAAAGGCAAGGGGTGGAGTAGAAAAGCATAGAGATAACGTAATACAGCAAATCGAGTAAAATATAAATTCTCGTTAAACCAGTTTCATTTGGAATTAGACTCGGCAGAAGCTTTTTGCAACGTATATTATATGATTTACATTTTGCATTATAATTCGAAAGAGCTTCCAGAAGGCGACAGAGATAGAGGGAGAGAGAAACAAAAGGATATGTTTGCATGTTTATTGTATCTGTTTACTATGTAAATGTATAGGTGGTAATATTTTTGCGGAATAAAATTTATAATAATATGTTTGTGGATGATGCATCCGCATCTGACCTGGCAAGTTGCATGCAGTTAGTTGCAAGCAAACAATAATTGTTAATAAAATAAGTAAATTGAGTGGTTCGTCTGATTGTACTGGTTTACATACACATATTATAAAGGTACATGCCTAGACAGACAATCAGTACATGAATAAATACACGAAGCAAGTGTCTACGCTCCTCGTTATACAACTAGAGAATGCATGGAACTACACCTCGTCAATTTCTTTGTGTAACTTGGTATCTTCTTCGACTATATCGAATTAAATCACTTTGAACATCCTTTTATATTGAATCTATATGGTTGAAGCCTTTTCTTATAGGTAGATCACAGGTACAAGAAAATTCTCGTTCCCATGCATGTCTAGATGGGATGATGTGATAGGGAATGCTATGCCGAGCTATGGTGTTCCAGGTCATTTTAGTATATTGAGTCAGCATAAAATAACTTTACATTGTTGAAGAGCAAGAAATTCTTTATGGATTAATAGAAGACACACGTGTGGTGCCTATATGCACCTCTCTCAAATGCACACTCTCCCCAAAATATTATTATAAGCTATCTATCTCTTTCCCAAACAGACATTCAGACAAGACAAAACACTTATAGGAAAAACTTGAGCTTTATAACATGGAAAATTTGGTTTCTATCAAACTTTGTATGACTCTTAAGGATTAGAGAGAGAGACGACGCGACGGATGGTCAGTGGAAATGAGTTACTAAATTCCCATTCCAATTCATAGCAGCCTTATCTTACGAGTGTAAATAACTATAAAAATGTACAAACAAATGTGTATAGAATGTACGAGTGTGGATGGTTAAGCTATTTAGCAGGATTTTCGGCCTAATGCAATGCAATGTACATCTAAGAGTGAGTTAGAGAGATAGAGATACCTATGTGGATACAGTGTATGTACATGCAATGCAAGTAAATACAAACACAAGTGTCAGAAAATTTTACATAAGGGGGTTCGGGATAATCTCTTGAGCACAATGTTACTTCTATATATGGAAAAATTTGATTTGGCAGCAATGTGAGAAGGACCGAACTACGTCACTTGACGTTGTGGAGTGGGGTTGCTTGTGAAGACACAAAGCATCCCCTCTCTATCTACTACTACTACTTACTTGTGTTATGGATTTCTAAGTGTGGATGGGATATGTTCCTAGATAGATTAGATTTCATGTTGGCATCTCCACCTAATATTCTAATAACAATACACAGAACAAGAAGGTATCACTAACTACATGGACTAGTATCCTCTCTCCGATCCTTTGCTTGATTTTCTAGTGTAGTTAGTTAGGAAAAGGACTTCTTGACTTGACTGTACATAGATAGTTGATTGCTTACTTTAATACTAATACACAGAGTGTCAACTTTCCTATAGTGAGTTAGCCTTAGTCTTTAGAAACGAGCCACCATCATCAAATCTCTTCGCTTGGTGCAGTTTTTCTGCACTTTTCTGTGCTGCATAGGTGTTAGGAAAAGATTGTAAGAGCAGAGGGTGCACTTCCTCTCACCCGCCGAATATTTGGCAGCTTTTTGACTAATTAGTGACTGACTAAATCCGCCAAAATGTTTGATGTTTTCGGATCCGTGAAATCTCTCTTGAAGATCGATAGTGTATGCATTGATAACAATGTCTTTCGACTTCATTACAAAGCCACCGTCGTCATCTTGGTGGCTTTCTCCCTCCTCGTCACCTCAAGACAATACATCGGTGACCCGATTGATTGCATCGTCGACTCTAGCATCGGAGGAGATATTATGGACACATACTGCTGGATTCATTCTACATACACACTCCCTGACAAATTAGGGGCTGAAATTGGTATGATATTCAATTCTGATGCAATTCTATGCTAACGTATGGACGAAATGTCAATTGAAAAATGGAAATGAGCCGCTTTTCATTAATGATTTCTTTGTTCTTTCACGATTTATAGGAGTTGTTGTTCCTCATCCGGGTGTTAGTGGACTAACCAGCAAAACCGATACCGTTAAATACCATAAATATTACCAGTGGGTGTGTTTCGTCCTTTTCTTCCAGGCTCTACTCTTCTATGTAAGTAAAAGTAACTTTAAATCCTACACTGTGATTAGTTTCTAACAGAAGATTCTCCCAAAAGGCACACCATTATACTCCTGAAGTGTACTTAAGGATTGAATTTTTTCATATAGATTCCACGTTATTTGTGGAAGACATGGGAAGGAGGCCGGATCAAGATGCTCGTTATGGATCTGAACTGCCCAATTGTGGACGAAGACAATAAATGCGGTCGTAAAAAACTGATCCTGGATTACTTTGTGTCAAATATAAAGAATCATAACTTTTATGCTTTCCGATTCTTCTTTTGTGAAGTTCTCAATTTTATAAATGTGGTCGGACAAATATTTTTCATGGATTTTTTCCTCGGAAACGAATTCACGACTTATGGCAGTCAGGTTTTGTCATTCACTGAAGAAGATCCTTACAACAGAGTAGATCCAATGGCTAAAGTGTTCCCGAAGGTTACTAAATGCGTCTTCTCCAAAGTAAGTTTTTTTTTCCTTTCTGAAACCGAATCTATTTTTAAGTAGGTATGCTAAGTAGTATACCGTAACTTCTTTTACTCCATCCATTCATTCCAGGATGACATTACACACATGTGTCCAACTGCTAACAATCTCCTCTTTTTTTTCTTTTTCAGTACGGTCCGGGAGGTAACATCGTGCCATACGACGGTCTTTGCGTTCTTCCATTGAATATTGTCAATGAGAAAATCTACGTATTTTTATGGTAAGTAAAAATTATGAATGATCTTCTGTTTCATTGAATAACCTTTGTTTCCCACACTGTCCTATCTATTCGGCACACAACAACAACGTTAAGTAGCATCACTTACATTTATTATTATTACCCATATTACGGCGTTATTGTGTAGTTAAATAGGTATTTATTATTATGGTTATGAATGAACTCTCTTGCATGATAGTTACGCATCTGAAGGTCATATTTAATGTAGATTAGGACAGGACAAAGCATAGCATTCTTTGTTTTACGACTTGCCATTAATTAATTATTGAACCATTGGTATTGGATTTTAGAGTGCGTGAATGCACTTCACACTTTATTAGCTAGGTACTGTTTAAACAATTGGAAAAAATGGAAAACCCGGAAATGCAATTAGAAAATGATATTTACTCAGGGCATATCTGTAGCTCTCTCCCTCATTCAGCACTTTTTTCCTCCGTACATATAAAAATTCTAAAAATAAATGCACTCGTGCGTTTGTGCGTAATTTACGGAGTGTTTGTACATACACATATGCATTTTGCTTGCACTTTATTCTCCGAGAAGAGAGAGAGGCTACATATGTAAAAGTAGACTAGGACCAGAAGAGCAGACAAGACCACAACCAGAACTCTTGGAGCTTATTCAATTTGTCCTTGTCATTTATTTTCCTCGATCCAGGATATTACTATATAATATTAGCTTCATTATAGGATATTATAGGTTTCTATTCATCCGGGCCATTTTCTGATAGTGTTAGGCATATGCTAATGTAGTTTTGCCAACGCCTCGACTCATCTGAATCTGAACGATAAGTTGAAGCGGAAGGAATAAAAACGTGTTTGCCATAAAACTTGAAAACGCATATAGATGCTCTTATTTACATAATATAAAGCTGAGTAGGTCCATTGTCCTGCGTGACTTCAAAAGTTTTTGCACTATTAACTAACAATTTCCCTTTAATAATTTCAGGTTTTGGTTCATCATTGTATCAGTGATATCAGGAGTTTCATTGCTGTACCGTTTGGCAACTGTATTAGGTCCCCAAATCCGTATGTATCTTCTACGAGCCAAATCCCGGCTGTCTGATCCTCAACAAATTGACACGATATCCCAGAAATGCCAAATCGGAGATTGGTTTGTCCTTTACCAATTGGGGAAAAACATGGATCCTTTGATTTACCGTGAACTGATTCAAGACTTGGCTCGTAGACTCGACGGAAGAGATACAGTCTAGTAAAAAAGATGACATACGCAAAAGTGAATATTTCAACTCACAGATCCTGCATTTTGGTAGTAGGTACTTTTTGGTACAGTCGCATTACTGATTACAAAATTAAATACTGGAGATGACATCTGTATTACACACTATTTTATATGGTAGAGTGTTCAGAGTGTATAAAAACATCACAAGCTTCCATTATAAATTAGATTCATTCCTCTTCGATGTAAAATACTAAGAAATTGAGCAGCCTATTTAGAGATTTCCCAATCATATCATTGAATGCTGCTATGAAAAACTGTTTGTAACATAATTGATTATTAAGAATATAGCATTATGAACAAGTTAAAATATAAGGTTTGTTATAAAAAAAGGAGTAAAAAGAATTTAAAGATCTTTTCATATGAGATTTCTTTCGGATCTTACATTTCTGCAATGTGTTTCAACATTACAACAAGACATATCTATAGAGAGAGAAGGTTCGCGTTGTTAGCTATTATACTTTTTTGCTGCTGCATAGTTGAGGCGTTTTGATGTTTATGTTGTGTAGTTAATATGTTTAACGGGCTGGAGACAGAGTTATAGGAGTTACTTTTATTTAGTGACATATACAAATACAATACACAAATGTTTGTTCTGCGCTCTTGTCTCTGTATACTGATGATAATGGCTGACATTAAAATGTTATTACGTACGTAGCTAGTTTAGGGTGGCTAATCTGTGGTAAGAAATATTTAGTGTAAGTCAAATCAATGTCTGTGTTTTACACGGAACATTATTTTTTAGTTTTGCAACTCCAAATTGTGTTTATTTATCATGATATGATCTACGGAACGAACCACCTATCATCAGTCTTTCTTTCACTCTCTCGTATCTTTAGTATTTATCTAAATGTGTGAGTACATAAGGAATAAGAAGAAACATTATGGTGTTTACCGTTAATGTGTTCACTGTAACGTTCACAATTATTAACTATGTTATCGTATGTGTAGTAAATAGGTAACTGTGTACCTAACTTTAAAAAGAGACAGTAAAAACACTTTTATAACCAATATTATACTTACTTACATTATGCAAATATACCTAGCACATACTACTACAAGTATATCCATAAAATGAATTCCCTTTTCATACATTCAAACTACTTTAATATGTGACATGACTTAATGTGTAACTAATATTATTTCCTTTTACATTCATCACTCCCTAGCTTATCTACCTATATAGGGAAAAATATCCGCTATCACCGATTCTATTTGCAAATCAATTCAAAGTACAGCTAAAAAATACATATCTGTTGATGATAACCAGAAGTTTATGCATTGCAATGTAATATTATTCCACAACTATTAGCTTCCTTTCTTTTGGCTCTTTGGCTGGATGGGACCATTTTTTCTTTTCAGACATGCACGGCATATGTGGTGAGCTAATACAAGGATTTGAAAAGCTACAGCTATACCATTATTCCACGTGTTGTTTTTTTTGGCTGGATGGGACCATTTTTTCTTTTCAGACATGCACGGCATATGTGGTGAGCTAATACAAGGATTTGAAAAGCTACAGCTATACCATTATTCCACGTGTTGTTTTGTTATTATATACTTGTTAGGTCATGTGAAAGAATCCTTCTTACTTTAATAGGTACTTTACGTTCATAAGTGTGAGAATAGAACGTATGTAGGTGTAGCATGTGTCGTCGTGTAGCTTATTATTATGTAGGGAATAATGTGGTAGAAAGGCGATTTTAGCGTATTACTAAGGAATTTATAAGCCTTTCTCAATAATAA
This sequence comes from Tomocerus nigrus, assembly GCA_019776505.1. NCBI lineage: Eukaryota > Metazoa > Arthropoda > Collembola > Entomobryomorpha > Tomoceridae > Tomocerus > Tomocerus nigrus. Next base: position 26,884 of record JABASI010000551.1, on the reverse strand, counting down.
GGTAAATTTTCTCTTCTAAAAAGTCATTTTATAAACTATTTTCATATTTCCATTTTTCAATGGAGAGATTTTTACTGTTTTAAGGTGTCTGATGAGAATGCTAAAAGATCCATGCCCAGGGTGTACTATACATTATACTTATACTTTAATACGTGTTAATCTAATAAAATGACATTTAATGTAGAGCTTACACTCACTGTAACTATAAATCCTGTTCCACAATGAAAAATAAAATATAACCCTTACCTTGTTATGTATTTAGAAATTTTACTATTAAATAAATACAAAAAATCTATAAAACATCGTACATAGAAAGTAGTAAATAACATTTATTTTTCCATAAACAATCATAAACTTCACTGAAATATGTTGATAGATTAATTGAAGCTGTGTCTGTTAGTTATTGCGCTGCAACTTTCATAAAATCAAGCCAGACCTGATTTCTGACTATGAAAATAGTTTCTCTTGAGGGATGGAAAAAATGCATATAATATATCTGTAAATTGACATTCTAATTCAAGAAATCATGGTATCTGTCTGTAAAAATATGTATTGCCGTTAGTAAAATAAAGTTGCGTGCATACGAATTAATAAATTATATTGCTTACATTGCCTGTAATTATAATATGTATATTTACAGCTTCACTTGCGTAATGATGATTCTACGTTGTGTGAAGTAATTTCTAACAACTTGTTTTTCAACATACATCATTCCGTTGAATTTCTCCCCCTTTCAATTAACCGTAATAGTATATAGGTAGCTAATATGTAGGTACAGCAGGGAAAATCACTGTCGGCTCAACTGAACATGCGATGAAAATTTGTCTTAACCAGAACTACATACGTTAATAGTTGAGAGACTGGGAATTGTAGAGGATTATTACTTAGTACAGCATAGCAGAGAATATATGTACATATTAAAGGGATGAGAAGCAAGGTCAACCTTGTAGTCTAGTTTAAATTCATTTAAATTGCATTGTTTCAACTTTGAATTACTTATAGAGCTATAGAGCGGATTAGCCATAGCATGCTTTATGTTTATTGTTGGATTACAATGCGCGGATGGACATGAGCAGGGAGCAAATGTTGATTTATGACGATTTAGTAACTGTCCACCAGATTTTTATCAAGGCCGATTTTTGCATCCTCACTAAAATTCACACACATTCAGTTAATTGTTTCGCTACTATACTAATATTAGCATTGAGGAGTGAGTTGAATAAATGTAGGGCAGAATATTATGTAGGATACAGCTTGGGATGTTTTCATTTGCATAAGTGTGTTTTACAGACACATTAAATAAATTTAACACTTGTTATGAGTTGTGGTGGCGCAAATGAGTACATAAAATTACACTAGAGAAGAGACAGCATCTTGTGTTTTCTCTCTCTTTTAAACTCGTAGTGATTAAACGAACAGAATGTTAACACGTCAAATTGTCAGCAGGAGGGATGTGTATGGTTAGTAACTGGTGAGAAAACTTATTTTATGGAACATTTAAATCTAAATCCGTAAATGGTCGTAATTATAATATGCAGTCTTTCGTCTGTCCCATTATGGTAACATCTGGAACAGGTCATATAAAAAATTCAAATTAAAAATGCATACTTTACCTCACACTTAGTTAGATCCTATACATGATAGTAGGTACCTATTTGTTATAAGAATATTAACCCGATGACATGAAAGACAGCTGTATAAATTGCCTTGTGCATTAACAATGCATAAAATCCCACACTGTCATAAACTAACCATTTCGTTTTGAACAAGAAAGAAGTTGATTGCATGTAGCCATAGTATAGGTAAATACAAATGGAAGCAATCTTCCCAGACTACACATTAATAATCATTCTATCGTACTAATAATATTTTCTCACGGTGCATACACTTATGCATGTCATTTACTTAAAATTTAATCTCATTTCTTATCTATACGGGTCGTTAACCATAGCCTATTGGCATTCACATACATTTACACAAGCATATCGAGCGATGGAAAATTTCCTGGCCCACCAAACACAAAAATCCATATGGATAGATAAAATTAAATATACTGCTGTTGATTTTACATCTTGACATGATTCTCCACTTCACAATCACCTAAAGGTTTCCAAGCCTTGCATTTGCATTAGTCATTCTTGACTGAAGATTGGCAATGTCTTCGCACGCGAGACATTATGCTGAGCTAGACTCAATTTTTTGCTTATTAATCTCCTTTGAAAAATTGTAGTAATAACATAGACGAGCTTCTACAGGACTCTTCATTTGCTTGCAAAATTTAAAATGCTTTGAAATTCACATTTGTTCAGTGCAGCCGGCTCATACTCATACATAATTTCAAAGAAAGAAATTGTTTATGCCAAACTTATACCTATCAGGTATAATTACGGGTAGTTCGGGTTTAAATAGCCTACAGTATTGCTTTATGAATTGTTGAATTAGTGCAGGAGTGTATTGAGCAATTGGCTCATTCTGGACCATTCATTTAAGAGATTGTGGTACGGAGGATAATTTATTGGAATAAATGAACATAATTATTATCTTAATTGGGTTTGCTGCTGCCGTATTGGGTTAACACATGCTTTAAATCTAGAAAATATGGGTCAAAAGAATTAAATAATGAAATATTAATCATGTGAGGGGCTTAACGAATCGTTTTACATATATTATGATCTATAGTGTAGAGGTATTGCACTTTGAACTTTTCATAATGCTAGAGATAAAATATCCTTACATATCTATAGTCTGTATTGTAGTCTGTACCATAATTTAAAAGTTTTTATTAATATGGATTTAGTATGTATTAGCTATGATGTCACTCAAGTGGTTTTGATTGAATATGATGATAAGTATAATATGTTTGTTCTGGTTCTCTCCGCATACTCAACGGCCTTCGAGATGCAGATACAAACATGTAGCATAAGATGAGCGTAATCGTATCTACTTGACTTGGAAGTGTAGCCTGCTAGCGTAGTGAAGGAGTCGCCTCACATTTAAATTGATAAAGAAAAGCACACACGTTTGTTTGTGGCAAATAAATAGTTAAGAACTGGCTGAAGTTGATGGACTGCTGACGACATCAGAAATGATCTGTTATGTGAATTTGATTATTTGATTTATTCAATGTTGATAGTATGACCTAAATGTATAACTAATCGGAATATTAGTTCCTATAAGCTGCTAAGAGCAAAAATAATCCATGTAAGATGCAAAAAATGCATTTTTGCTAAAGAGTAAAGATGATAAAAATATCGCTATGGGTCAAAGGGTGCATTATATTTTCAAGTCGGAAAAATACAAGGATGAAATTCTGACTTTATACCGATTGACGTATTAGACTTATAATCCCTACTACATCCATGTCTATACGTATACAATAAGTGAATTGATTACTGTTTTGCATTTCCTTCGCTGTACACTATCTTTGTGGGCCAGAAACTAAATATACATGGAAAATGTAAATGGAAGATATTTTCTTCTAGGAAATGAAAGAAAAGCAGTAAAATAAAGTATAATGAGTCCTATCTACTTTATGTTATTCACTCCGTTCGACTATTAACTCTGAACTAAATTCTATTCATGAACGAACATGATAAACTTAAAAGTTCACTCAGCAGATAATATGGATTTTCCAATCGTCTGCTCAGAAAATATTTCTGTAGTTTGTGGAAATGAGAATTCCTCCAATATTCATTTTATTTATAGGTCTTAAAATTCATATGCATGTACTAACATAAGTAGTGCATACTTTATTGCTCACGGGTTCATTTCGTCCGTAATTATTGCTATCGTCTGTCTCTATCTTCCCAACACATTATTGTTCGAAAAGAGAGACGTTTCAATGGATGAGCAAGAAAATGAGCGTTAATTATTTTTAAGAGTCGCAAGACAGAACGTAAGTATTTGTACTATGATACGGAGTTATTTATACAAACTCAAGTTACACATTGTGTGAGATTAAAAGGAGATAGGAACTCTGGCATGGCACTAAGCTTTCCAGCAAGGACATGCTGAAAGAAATTCAATACTAATAGTTCAGGAAAGCAAAGTGTATCACTGTACATTGTGATTGTTAACCTCCAAGAAGAATAGAAACACAATGCGGTCACTGAATAGCTTTGTAAACAAGATCAAAGTCCTTTAACCGATAGCATAAAAATAAACCTGGACTTCTGAGTCAAATAACACCCACGAGCTTGGCATTTAAAGGACAATTGGTTATAAATATCTTAACAACTTAGATATATATCCACCAAAAGAACAATTTTCAGGATTTTACCCTTTGTACTAGCATTGAAAATATTAACGTTAAATACATGAATCATTAGAAGTAAGAGGAAAATGGATCTGTGCTAAGAAATGATATAAATTACAAGGAGAGGCTCAGAGGCTATTAAAGACGGGATGAAAATGATGACACCTTCCACAGTACAGTATGGGAAGTGTTGTGTTAACTGATATTGAATGAATCTCGAAGAAAGTAAATTGTATGCACTGGTATGCTAATAAATAATGAGGATTGCTAGTATTAGGCTGTAGAAAACAGAATCTGTAGAATTTCCCAGTTCAAATGCAGCTGTATAAATAAACAAACGTTAAATGTAATACAATCTATTATTTTTCTTTCATGAATGCTAATTTTGCAATGCACAAAAAGTAGATGATGAGATGAAGTAAAACAGAGTTTGACCTGTTTTCTTTGTAATTCTTTCTCATCATTCATTGTAACATTATGAAGGTTTACATCACAATAATACTACATTTTGATATCCATTTAGTAGTTATTTAGCTTTCTTAGAAAGCTTATCTTGAAGATCATTACCAGACTTAATCTGTCGTTTGAAGCGTGCCAGGTCATCCGTCAACTAATCTCCACATAGTTCCTTCAAGATAATCGCTGTAATCACCGAATTATTTTAATTGCATACAATGTCAACCGTTTTCTCAACTGTAGATTCTTTAGCAAAGCCCTTTGTGTCATCTAATAAAACATACAAAGTCAAAATTGACGAATGGATATTCAAACTTCATTATCGTGTTACATTTGCTCTAATATTGCTCTTTTCCGCTCTGGTATGCATGAGGGAATACATCGGCGAACATATTAAGTGCCTGGCCATTTTTGAAGAAGATTCTAAAGACAAAGCTGTCGTTCCGCAAAATGTTCTCGACACTTACTGCTTCATCACCACTACATTCACGGTTTGTACAAATAGTAGTAGAACATATTTCATCACTGTACAAGATTCCAATTAAAATTATGTCATTTATCCTAATTTTTTTAAGAGTGTTACTTGAAATGGAAGCAATATAAATTGACACCTTCATTTCATGCTGAGTGTTTCATGTCGGATAGCTTCTGTGGTACTTTCTACTGATTCTTTATTCATGTAACACATTACTTAACTTTTGTTTTTCTGCTATGTATTAAAATCTATGGCTAGTGATAGTACTATCCAAATCCCAAATTATTTGATAATATTTTAATGCAAATTGTAAGTGTAACAACTTTTGTATCATTGTATCTGTAAGTTATAGTTATCAAAATCTGATTTCCAGGCATAAGGAAGGATACCCAAATGAGATATCGCAAAACCAAGACATTTTTCCATATGAAAATGCACCTTCTTTTTACTAATATTTTGTGCAAAGATTGTTGAGTTAAAAATGGCATGTCAAGTAAAAGCCAATAGAAACGTCCAGTAATTTTATTTTTGAATTCGGCACTGATTAAATTCGAATACGACATTACGATGTTTCCTTCTAAAACTTAACAATCATTGGTATCAGGGTTTGTAAGAATAGCTAATATTATAATTGCGGATGCACTACTTATATCTTAGTATTTACGGATTGTTACCAGTAGTAGGTAGCAATGATAGTTTTTATGCAAGTGCGTATATATTGCGTATTATTCTTGGATAGAGTAGGTAGAAAAAAGTAATTTTTTGTTAATAGGTTGAGAAGGGATGGTGTCATGTCGGATAGCTTCCGTGCTACTTTCTACTGTTTTGCCTGCTACTTTCCCCACTCCTGTATTTGCTTTGTTGTTGTTGTTTTTTGTGCAGGATTAGTATGTAGGTCCTATTATGCTGGCATTTTTTTCTTTAATATTCCTCTGAGCTTGTAGCACAGTAGTGCATACTTACCCTACTGCTTTGCTGCTGCAGACAAGCTACCTTCCAAACGACTCCTAGCATAGCAGCGTGAACCAGATCCGAATATCAGATACAAACTTGAGAGTTATGTATATGTTTTTCTCTCTGTGAAAAGAGGTATTAATTTTAAAAGATGCATTAAAACTGGTTAGAATCTCCATAATTTTTCTGCTCTAGGTTCCATACTCATCCAGATCATCACTCGACCGACTGAGCTCTGCAGACTCCAATAGATTAGGCGGCCCTCCATATGTTTTCGGGCAATCGGACAAAGTTCATCACGCTTACTATCAATGGGTTCCTTTCTTCCTATTTTTATTGGCAATTATTTCCTACGTCCCACATGCCATTTGGAAATCCATCGAAAATAACAAAATCACACATCTCACTCAAAATCTTCACGTAAGGATTTATGACTTTTTTGCTTTTAAATGATTTCCCCGCTTCATTCCTTGAATAAAATTAGATTTTTTTCAATCTTTGATGATTCTTTGATTTTATTAAGACAAAAGATTTGGAAGTGGAGGAAAATGCCAAGAGTCAGAAGGTAGCTTTGCTAGCATCGTACATCGTGAATTCAAGAGGTCATCATGTGCGTTGGGCGATCGGGTACGTTGTTTGTGAGTCAGCAAATCTGATAGCCGTGCTCGTGAACATATACCTCATCGACGTCTTTCTCGGAAACGAGTTCATGACATACGGACCCAAAGTGCTGCAATTTTTAGAAGATGACCCTGAAGATCGACAAGACCCTATGGCGGTCGTTTTTCCTAAAGTAACCAAATGTCTGTTCAACTTATATGGGTAAGTAAGTAAGAGAGAAAGGGTAGAACACGACTAGGTTATTATATTTCCATTTTACTTGTTCATGGCAATTATGGAAATGAAGGAGTCATAAGCAAAGCAAAGCTATACTATTCATAAAAACAAATGAATCACATGTTGCTTATAACATAACATTATATTCTTATGTAACGTAAAGGCCATCTGGAAACATTCAACGATTTGACGCTCTCTGTATTCTTGCATCGAACATAATCAACGAAAAGATATTTACATTTCTATGGTTCTGGTACGTGATCAACTTAATTCGAACTAATGGCTCAACAGCTAATTATTCCTTGCAAAACTGTCATTAGGAACAATTAGTGCACATATTTAATAATCTATTCCAGTCTACATACTTTTTGTCTCGTGGCATTTCCTAGGTTGGTCATCGTTGCCATTTTCAGTGGAACATTTTTGGTGTACCGTATGGCAACTCTAATCTCTTTCCGCGTCCGCCTCCAGGGTCTGGATATCGACAAACCTTATGCCAATTCTCAAGCTGCGTCAATACTCGAAGGATTGGGTATTAGCGAATGGTTGCTTTTACGATTGCTTCGCTTGAATTTAGATCACACTACATTTCAACGCTTAATTGTTCGGATATACGATGAACTTATCTAGAGAAACGTTTTTCTCCCCTATTCAAATTCTAATTTAATTCGACAGATTTAAATTAACCTGAACTGAAGTTAATTAATTCTGGTATAATTTTACAAACCCTATGAGTTTACTACTAGTATATCTTTGTAAAGTGTCTACGTGTATAAGTTATTTAAATGTGTATACCTACTTGTACGCAACTGGTTATAGCTAACAAATAGCGAGCAATAAGATGATAACCTTGTAAAAATGGTGACCTATTCATTCATGTCACAATTGAGTCTATGATTTTAGATTAATAGCAATGTCAAGCTGTCACGTTGTCAACTGTGTCTGTCGCCAATAAGATTTATACGTTAATTCTTTCTTTGATCTATGTTCCTGTATATAAGCCCTTTCCTTATTACTTATATAGCAAGAAGGTGTGTAAACGATGATTCTATCTTCTATCTCTTTCCTAATACTTTAAACAGTCTTCTTTATGTTTTACCATGAAATATGTAGAAAAATGTTCTAAACTAGAAGTAATACAAGATAGGAGTGTTTATCAGACATTCGTATTAATAGTAATATTTTAGTGTTTTTAAATGCAGGGCTCTTAACGAGTTCCTTTATCTTAATAGGTAAGGTAAGGCTAAAAAGTAACTTGACCCGTGGTATCTTATGTACTATATATGTAGTGTGAAGAGATAGGAGTCCAAGTCGAATAGAGACATCACACAAAACAGATAATAAAAATTTTCCTCACTAACTACTCCATCACTATCTATTCTGGCTACTCGGTAGAGCAACTCATTGTCAGTTAGTAGTGACTGCTATGCTAACGTAAGAGACGTTCCAAGTTTCATCACAGTAGTAGTAGTATGCATATAGCAACTCTGTAGCTTTTTGTCTATCCTTGTAAAGTATTTTTATTCTTACATACAATGAACTGGGTGTATAAATCTAGTACGTGTATAGTAGTATAGCTTCCAGGAATGCCTACAGACATATTTACTATCTACTACCTGCAATGACTACTGACTCATCTTAAGAAAATAGTGTAGAATTTCAATGGTAATGCAGGGAGGAGGCCGAGGCATGTGATATTGTCATTGTATGCGCTAAAGTGTAAACTATTATTATTTGCCACGACTTAAGTGCACGCAGAAGAACATAGTAAATACGGTTCACTTGAATTACATAGCAATCATCACGTAATGTGTGTATAAAATTACATAGTAAATGCATTGTATTCTAATTAGGACATTACTTTAGAATTATTTGCTTTATCGTCTTAGGAGTCCTTCCGAGAGAAAATGTGTCATATAAATATTTATAACAAGTATACTCATTGACGAAAAGAATTCTACACACGAGCACGAGGAGTTGATATTTTCATTCACACAATTGAAGTCTAGAGAGTGCATACTTAAGTCTGATTATTATGAGCTCTATCTGTCTGTCTTTGGAATGATTATGGGCTATCTAAATAGGAGCTGTAAATTATATTCCTTGTAGTACTTGTATGCTAATATTATACTATGCCTACCTACTGTATTCACAACAATGTACGTAGGAAGATTACGAGTTTATTTACTGTATTATTTAGAGCCCCCACGTGAAAAGGAAAAATTGGGATTTGCTAATGTCGCTTGACTTAGATAAACTGTTGGCTGGTTAGGCTAACAATGCATAAGTAGTGACTTTAGTTGAAGATAATTTGATGGTAAAATATGCGTGAAAATTCGTTGAAGAGAAGTAGTCGTCGCCAACGACGCAAGTAACTTACGAGAGATTGTCAAGAGCCACATCCAAATGAAGCGAAAGCAAGTAGTAGCCCATGTCAACGTAAAAAATCAAGATTGATTTCGCAGGGATGTTAATTGATAGCTGAGCTCATCCTTAGCAGACATGAAGGAATACTGAAGACAGACATGAAGGAAAGGAGCTGTAATTTAGCTATAGGATGTTATGGGTTGTGCAAAAGAGGGATAAGCACACCTGTCTCTTGTATCTTCATGCATGTTCACTGTTCAATAGGTTTAGAAGAGTTTGCAGTGAGCTGTGAGCATGCTGCCGAAAGACCATGTACGTGTAACAGCTCAGGAATTTCAAAATGCAGACGATTAATCGAATAATCTCCAGCCAAATCAATCTTCATGAGAACATTTGCAAAAGGTGAACGTGAGAAAGTTATCTAGGCAAAAGATCTTGCTCCATTCAACTGGTCATGTTATTGCGTCATAAAAACGCTTACAAACATATTGATAGCTGTTATGAATACAATATCAACTCACATGGCCATAAATACAAAGGAGCTGGATGAATATCATGAATATAAGTGGACTCTGCAGGACCTAGAAATATTATTACAATAATATTATCATGCATACGACCTATATAAACCCTATGGTGTACAGATACTCAAGAAAAACAAAAAATATCCGAAGAAAACCAAGGAATCAAAACAGAAAAATTGGTTTTATAGCCTTCTTCGACTTATAATGCATGAGATACCTAGTAGTAGGTAGATTTGTATGTACATATGTAATTATGTTGTGTAAGGATAGCAAATATAAAGTAGACAATAGAGCTCCAAGCTCCGAGCTCATCACGGTTAGAATATAATGAGCCTTATTTAGACTTTTCTTTCCCCATCATGTGATGGATAATTTGAGATAGAAGTGGAAACTGAAAACATGTAAAAGGAATGACGGAGTGAACCAGCTTTAGGATTGACATGACAGGTTTTCTGTTTGCTTAGGGGTAAACCTGTCTGACTGCTTGGGTTTCGTTTCGTTAGCTTTAAAACTTGGCTTAGTAAAAGAGGAAATATTATAGGAGGGAGTATAGTATAGTAGTATAATGTGATCACATTGCATTACTTTAGATATAGATAACTGACATATTATTGTCTGTAACATTTTTCGTCTGCTGGTCTGCTCTGGTATTATGGTCGGCTGAGTTGGCTAGTGCAATAGTGCAATGCAACAATCCACCACACTCTTCTACAATTCCTCAGCTTTAAAATCTGACTTAGCAACAAGAGACAGGAGTTGGTCGTCGACGATATGTGTTCAGAAAACTACGCAAGGCAAGGGATTCTTGTTCCCAAGTCCCTGAAAGGACAACTGCACTGGTACTTAGTACAGGGAAGGAAAAGAAGGTATTTCAGTCTGCGTCAGTTGAAAAAGGGAAGAAAAGGATGAGAGAATTTGAAGAAAATGCCTCTGGGGTCACTCTCACAGTAGAAGAAAGAAGAATCTTATCTCTCATTTTCAACTAGGGGTGAATGTGATGAAAAGGGTGTGCATGTTCTAGCCCTGCTCTTACACACTGGGAAAGAGTGGTGCAGTTATGCATGTGCCCATTTGACAACACCGAGTTCAGTGTGGAACTTGGTAGTTAGAATAATGTAAAGGTTCAGTTTAGGTGGTAACGTTTCGTTAGGGGTTGTTGTCATCCAAATGAGGACAGGCTGTGGATAGATCTATGCATGTGTACACAGAGAGAGGCAACAGGAGGATTCTTTTCCTTGCACCTATACAAATATTATATGCAATTTCATTATATTATCCATGTTAAGGATAGGCGATGAGGAAGATGATGTTATTTGGCCGTACATACATGCTAGACATATTATATTTCACAAACCACTGCCTGCCCGTCTATCCTCATCCATATTAGACGATTTAGTTTTAGAGAGGGTGAGGGAGTTTGCCTGTCAATGAAGACTACATGAAGTTGCTGGCTTGCTTGGCTTCAGTTCCTTACTTACATACAGACACACAATACATTTACTTTACATTAGATTACATTGTAGTAATGTCCAAAACGTACGTACGTACGTAGGATAGGCACAATAATAATATTCTTTGCTTCTTAGTTAGTAGATAGCTACATTAAAGACGAAAAGTAACAACGTAAGGAAAGCTGGATTCCTTTTTCCCCTTATTCCTCCAACAGAGACAGTAGATTAGGGCTATATTATATTTTAACACCTATTTTCATTCCTTGGACAACTTTTATTGGAAGACTGATTAGAAGGCTTCTGCTTTTCACCCTTCTTTTTTAGTCCCGAGGTTTCTTGATTCAATCATTTTACTGCATGTCCCACGAAAATTATTCGCCAACGTAGTTTCTGTAACTGCACCAGGTAGGGAAATTGTCCAGCCTATCCTACCTAAGGCTCGGTGCACTGGACCCAACAACAGCCTTAATTCTTATCCAACCCAACAAAGAAACAATTTTATTTTTCAAAATTTTTGTGTTCAAATCCGCCGCAGTGCGCTAAGCCAACATGTATAATTTACTCTCCGGCTTGAAGGACTACTTCAAGCGTCAAGAAATTATCATCGATAATCCGATTTTTCGGATTCATTGTACATTCACCACTGTGCTTCTTATCACCTTTTCCATGATCATAACATGGACCCAATTCGTTGGCCAACCCATAAGATGCATTGTTGACGGAGTACCACAACATGTTGTCAACACTTATTGCTGGATTATGACCACTTTTACAATGCCAGGTGGGAAAATCATTTTATAATGACCGTTTTCTTCATTTTACGATATGTTTACAAATTGTTCATAGCTAAAATCACTGAACAATGCTGAAATCGAGTTTTAGCACTTCTAAATTACCCTTTCATTTTATTTATGATGTTTAATGTACTTCCGTGTTCGAATCTAACATCATACTATAATCTACTTTATATACCCTTTGTTTGTTTTTATTAGTATATTAAATACCCAACTTGATATGCTTGGATCATCTAATGAAATAAGTTTACACTAATCAGTCAATGATACATATGATTATATGGACTGCGAAATGCTGCAGTGAAAATCTAAATTCGAATAAGTAAAAATAACTCGCCATAGTGGAATTCTCGTACTGATTATCTGAGTTGAGATTGAGAAATGTGCTGTAATTAAATAATTTTATGAACTTGTATGTCATTTGGAGTGGCTAAGTGTAATTAAATGTCATATAATGGAAAATTAAGAAGACTGTTAAAAACGTTTGTAGCTTGTTTAAGTGGAAGTCGTGGAAGAGTATATTTTAGATGGATAATGTAGCCTTGATCCTTGAATTTTTTATTTTCGCCAAATAGGCGATAAGAAAACAAACGTTAAATCAGAGATAAAGCCTTTATAAAACTTAAGTACTTACAATAACTAACAATAAGTGACAGCTGTCGGCTTCGCGTAGGTATATGTGAAATGCACTAGGTAGATAATGGTCTTCATGCATTTAGAAAGTTTAGTGAAATATTTATAAGAGAGTGATAGTTTTATTTCACATCCCCATCGATGGTTTTCGGATTTAGTTGGGAATGAAGTGCTAATAGGTAGATATAGGAATGTAATTATAATATATGCATGGTTGAGGATCAGATGTAGAATGTCCTCTTTAAAGACGAAGGCAGGGCCGAGCCAGACTCGGGTATTAAGAATGTTCGGCGGAAAGAGAATCTAAAGAAGAAGCCTAACTAGAGTTAGTTAATGTATCATGACGCATTAGTAAGGTTTGCAAAGTATGTTGATGTGACGCCCTAACATGAATTCTAAAGGGTTTTAAGACAGAACTGCTGTATTTTATAGAGTGAATGGCAATGATTTACCGTGGTGGAAAATGTGAGAAGTTAACAATGATCGTATTTTTAGATGCATTTTTGAGACCTTCCTCAAGCGTTGCTCATCCTGGTGTTGCCAATAATTATGACGACGAGAAGGCTCAGAAACACTACACTTACTACCAATGGGTTTGCTTCGTGCTCTTCTTCCAAGCACTCATGTGCTATTTCCCCAAATGGCTGTGGGAATGCTGGGAAAACGGTTTGATGACAACCATTGTTTGCGGATTGAATATTGGACTGCGTACTGAGGAGGAGAAGCAGCAAAAGAAATCCATCCTGATTGACTATCTGATCAAACATTTGAATGTATGTATTTTGCAAAGATTTTTGTGGCAATAGAGAGGTAGCGCTATTTATACACAACACCCTGACCTGATTAAAATTAATTACATTGTTAATTTCGTTTATGTTTTAACTAGAAAACTAAAATCCTGTTTCAATTAGACAGGAATGTAAATTTACGTCAAAAGATTTATTCCCTGTAGCTTTTACGGCTCTTTCCCTGCTTATCCCCAACTTACGTCAGCAACTCAAAGATTTCTAAATCTGAGTAATTTAAACGGAATATTTTTTTGTCTTTGAATGTAGCAACACAACATGTACGCTTTCCGATATTGGTTTTGTGAAGTCCTTTGCTTCATCAACATCATTTTCCAAATGTTTGTCATGGACTGGTTCTTCAAAGGAGATTTTATGGCTTACGGTTTGAATGTTCTAACCCTGGATGACCAAGATCAAGAGAGTCGCTACGACCATATGGTTTATGTGTTCCCTAGAGTGACCAAGTGTACCTTCAGGTAAGAAAACCACTTCTCTTTTTGACACTTTTCCAACGGAAAACGGGATTTTCAAGAATTTAACTTCTTTTAATAGGAAATTCGGTCCTTCTGCCACGATTGAGAAGCATGACGCCATTTGCATCCTTCCATTGAACATTGTCAACGAAAAGACTTACATCTTCTTATGGTTTTGGTTTATCGTCTTAGCCATTTTGACTGGAATTGTTATTGTTTTCCGTACCGTGGTGATATTGATGCCTACTCTTCGACCCCGCCTTATGCACGCTCGCAACCGAATGGTTCCAGAAGAAGCAATTGAAAGCGTCTCCAGAAAAGTGAGCGTCGGAGACTGGTGGGTCCTCTATATGTTGGGAAGAAACATAGATCCACAAATCTACAAGGATGTCATTGCTGAATTTGCAAAGAAGAATGATACAGCTCATTCCAATAATCCAGTACACAAGACGCAATAATTTGACAATAATATCAGAGACAAGAAATAAGTAAACTCCAATAATTCTGGAAAGACAGTCCAACTGGAGGACGATTGTTGGCATTTTCATATATGTAATTAGTAGATTTGGTTCACACGAGGAGATTTTGATAATTATTATCTTGGCAGTTAAACCCTTCGGTTTCTGCCTTGTCTTCTGTATCAAGTTATCAGCAAGTAATTTAGGGATATAGATTTGTTTTCTAGTTTCCAATTTAGTCTGTACCAGATTTAGTTAGATCTAACTTTTGTAACTTATCTATGCAGTCCATTATGTAGCACTCTGTAAAGCCACAATAAAAGGGGGCATAATATCCGAAATTTTTGTTATTTGTGTTTAAGTGTGTAGGTGAATTAAATTGCTTGTTCTGTTTTCTGTTTCGACCAAGTGTTTTCAGATCTCTAATTATGTTGTGCTTGCTTATCATGAAGTGTAGCAAGTTATGTTCTATATTTATAGAGATTACATCACATCTCTCCACCTGCAACTAGCTCTACTCGTAAGATAAATATTAATTTTCGATAATCTATGTAATTAAATTTTACGGAGCTTCTAATTTTATATGTTAAATGTGAAAAATCATTTTAATTTTCCGTAAGTGTATTAGTGTGTAATGTTATTATTATCGTTCATAGATTACAGATATACTCGGTTTTTGTGTTTCTCTTACAACTAAAAATGGAATGTGTACTTGTTGTATGTATAATAATAGATTATTATCATTATTATTATAAATAGTTACTAAAGTGCCTTACGTAATGACTGATATGACATTCATATCATACTATAAAACTATACTGTACAGTTGAAGAGATTAGTACTATTAAAATATGGTGATCAAATACAGACACAAAATAATTCGTTTAAATCATTGAATCACACTTCGGCCTTGTTACTACACTCCTCGCTCTTTCAATCCCTCTCTCTATTTCAATCAACACCAGGTACATTTGGCCCATTATACTTTGTAGAAAGGGGAACTACTAATTCTAATCTCCGTTTTATCCTCTTCTCTCCAAGAAAACACGCTTCACTCTCAAAAAAACTCACAAGATATAAAGAATGAGTTAATTTAGGAGTTGCGATCTGGTTTTGTGTATTTAGAGCTAACAATTTCTGCTGTAGTGGGAATTTACTTTGCTAATTTGGGAATAACTATAACAGTGGCTGTGCAGAAGCCTCGCCTTGTGCCGAATGCAACTTTTCTCAAGACACAACTTCTGTTTAAGCAAAACCAAAGCAGTCTGTGCCATGCTATCCTCCTATCTTATGTCTTTTACAGCTTGGGATTAGCATGGAAGGTATGCTGATTTGCTCATGTTCATATGCCTCTGTCTCTAATGCGATATTTAAGCAAATAGAACCCCGAACTCCCGATCCTGGTATTTCTTAAACCCGAATGCGGAGTGGGGAGTTACGTGGCCCAGCAAACGAGCCACGCGGAATCTCAGCACTTGACTCATCTTCAGTAGTGAAAAAGAATAGATGTAGCTGACTTATATTTCCTCTTCCGTCTTACATAGTCAACACATCCTTTTCATCTACTTTTCACACTAAACCAGTTCATTCAACATCCAATAACCGAATTTCGGCAGATTTTCACTCAATTAAAACTGAAATTTCCTTCTAAAAGTTCAGTTCATCAATGCGGTTTCCAATTCTTTTCCCTCATAGGCCCGCAACATATTTTACTGTGCCATTAGTTGCAATTTTCAATTATTGAAAACTAAAAAGGTGTCAGTGTTACTAATTAGAATTAGATTCTGTGGCATAATTTCATTCTACCTGAGTTTCTGTTCAGAATGGGATTCGATATTCGATTAGCGAGTAGGTCATCAAGCTAATACACGAGCCTAGTGTGTTTACTTCACGAGTTGTAGGCCAGAATGTTTATTCCACATGTTTTCCCGGAGCTAACCGAGAAAAGCGAGAAGATTGAGACAACGAGAACCCGTCGTGTCGTCATTTTCTTGCAGCACTAGTTGCTTCCCTCTTATTTACTTGCAAAACCTATCTAAACCATTACAAATGCCTTACAATGGTGACTGACTTCATTGATATTAGCTGTAAACAATGTTTTTCTATTAGCATTGATAAAATCTACTCCTCTGCGAGTTTTATGAGATGTACAGTTTCGTTATGTCAGGATGTTCTTGTTGCTAGTGATTTAAATGTAGTTAGAATTTTAGATAAATAAATCTAATTGGAAAGATAGTTTCCAATCGAAATGTGAAATTATAGCATAGCATGTGTGAAGGGTGAGAAGATATAATGTTGGACATTTTCCGCGGACTCAAGAACCTGGTGAAGGTGAGCCATGTCCGGATCGACTCTTCCATATTTCGTCTCCACTACAGTCTGACTGTTATGATTTTGCTGGCCTTTTCACTGATCGTCACTACACGGCAGTATGTTGGAAATCCTATTGATTGCATTCACACTAAAGAAATTCCAGAAGATGTTCTCAACACATACTGCTGGATTATGCATACATACCTCGTCAAAAGTGCTTTTCTCAAGAAAGTGGGAAAAGATGTTCCTCACTTCGGTGTGGACAAACTCACAGATGAATCTGACATGAAAGTGTACAAGTACTATCAATGGGTTTGTTTTTGTCTCTTCTTCCAGGTAAATCATTTCATATACCCCAAATTCCATATACATCTTTAAGATCTTAAATGATAAAATTGTAGAGTTATTGTATTCCTAATGATTAGCGATGTTGTTTTACTAACTTTTATTTATTCATCTAACAAATCTTGTTAAATATTTATTCATTGTTTTTCTTAATAATCTTGGTTGATAGATTACATGTAATTAATGTGCATTATTGATGATTATTAGATGTTGTGTTTTACTGACAATCCATCTGCTTGATTGCTAAGTAAAAGAAAACAAAGATAAATATATATTAAAACAACGGCACAAAATATTACAAGTCTGATTTGAGCACTGAAATTATCGCTGGGTATGCTATAATTATGGCTTTGACCGAGTATCAATCTTTTTTCATGTTTTCCGCATTTGAATAATTGCAAATATTTATTGCAATATTTAAATATTTCAATATGTTGTACATGCCACTTTTAATGCACAGAAATACAGGTGTCATGCAGTTTAGAATTGTCTTCAGCAGACAGAGATCTGCAGAAGTAGGATTATTAGCATAAACTGCACAAGTGTAGTTGATCCATGCACAGCATTTGGGTTAAAGATGTAAGTTGTATTCTTGTGAGATGGCCAATCTCTTTTTTTTTGAAACGGAAATTTAACTTTTTTTAAACATGTCCACAAATGTGAATAAATCTTTTAACTTCAATACCAATGCTGCCGCGGAGCAGCGTATTTAGTACATTCTGTTTGGTCTAATTTATTTTCTTGCAGCTGTTTGAATGAAACCTAGTGTATGGCGTAACTTGTAACTAGAGTCAAAATTCTCATATTAGTGGAGGTGGCCATTAAGAAAAAGTAAAATTTTATTCTGAAAATAGTCTTTGGGACCATGTTGGTTGTAAAAAATTACCATAATCACTGGAGCGTTGTCTTTTATTGAGACTGGCAAAATAAAACAAGCAATAATATTTTACGGTTCTGTTTTCTGCAGACAATTTTGATATGGTATAAATTATGTTAATAATGTTCTTCCATGCATGCATGACATTCGCTACACAAGTGCAGACAATACAATAAATTCAATTTTGAATTGTAGTACCCAAATCAGACTTTGAAAAGGTATTTCCTAACTTAATGTTGAATGTAATTTACGTAGAAATGTATTAATATAATTTAATTTTGGAACGTAACGGAGACCTTGTACTACTAACGTGATTTTATCTACCTAATTATTGTGTTTTTTTGTTGTAGTGTAACTTGACTGAATTATGTAGGTGCCAATATACATGTAGGTATTCCTAATGTAGCTCCTGATATTTTGTGCAGCAAGACTTTGTACAAAGTTCAACTCGGGCTAAAATTGTAATTAAATAAATTGATTTGCTCAACTAATTGAAATCTTTGTGGTTTTCTTTGTGTATGTGTGTATGGAGTGTGTATGAGAATTTAATGCTTGTTATTTCAGTGTCTCCTGCAGACTTGAATTATTGTGTTAATGTAACGTTGACATGATTTGCGATCCCTTTTCCATGCACCACTTGGAAAGTTCACGCATACCTATTTAAGATAAGATAGTTTAAGCTGGGTAAGTTAAATTGAAACGCTAAATACGTCTAGGAAACAATGTATACAGAGTGGAGTATTAGGAAGAGAGAACACACACACACAGACACGGAACGTTATAATTTCTTAAAGATCAAAAGTCATTGTAAAGGGTATTGCTGCAATCAATTATAATGAGAGCGTTGCTGTTCTACTACAGTTCTAGGTAAACGATAACAAGATGCTGGGAGCTGAAAAATGAAAATTAAGTTTACTCAAGTCAGAAGGAGATGAATTTAAATTCAGGTTGGTTGGAGTAAAGAAAAGGCACGGAACATTTCCATTAGCGTCTTGATCTGTCTACTCCTGAACCAATTTGTTGGAAAAAGATATATTTCAAAGGATACATATGTATTCATCGTGTTTTGAATCACAAAAGTGCTAAAAGATCCTCAAAAAATAGGAGAAACGAAGTTTACAGGGCCTTTGAATTGAAAGAGATGAAATATGGTGATATCTTTTCCAAGGCACGACAGGAGTGTTTAAGATTCTCAATCCACGTGTGAGGAAATACTTTCTATTAACTTTCACTCAATAAATTAGTTATGTGAATGGTAAAGTCAATGCCATATGGATTCCACAACCTCTTCTAGTCTAAACAAAATAAAATCATTTGAATATTTAATTGGATTGCATCGGATTTGGTTACATTAGTCGAAAAGTCGGTAAGTGTGAATTTCAATGGAGTCAAAGGGAAGACAGGATAGGGAGTTTGTGTAAGACGAAACTCGAATCCAACTTTCAACTGTTTTCATATGATATCACCCTGTACATTGAAGGAAGCACGTTCTATAGATAGACTAGCTGCAGCTTCCCGTCATGGTTGATGAAGAGTTTAGCTTTTTTTGCAATGTTGATAACTGCGAACTGTACACGGTTTCAGAACTTAGTTTAGTGCATAGATCCGTTCTATTGAGCGTCGTTTAGTCCGGAAGATGCAGGCAGTCAATGAGTTCTAGCCTCTGTTACATACATAAATACGTTACACTCATGAAACGACAGACGCAACTCAAAGTCTACAATAAATGCAAACTATATAGGTGTACGTGATTCCTTAACACCGCCAAAAGCTTACATCAAGTAAAACAAATTGGCTTGATGATGTGACTTAAAATCATGATTAATTAATCGTTTAATGCTTCTTAAAAGTCAATTTAGCTTCGACTTGACGGAAAAGTTAGCCGACTTGCATGCAGAACCACTAAAGTTAAGTAACGAAAGTAGGAGGAACATCATTTAAAATTCAATTCACTTTCCTCGCCCTCATCTCCTCTCTGCAATGTAAACAAGTTTAACCGTAACAAGCTATTTTATGACTAAATTGATATGAATGGAGTTACGCCTGAATGTGACACACCAAAACTGAACAGATCCGACAAAATTCTGAATTATTCATCTCATTATTCCACTAAAATATATTCACTTTGTCCATATTGCTCAACATGAACGCATTTCCCTATCTCTCTCCATCCATTTTGATAGCTTATGAATTTCTGTGTCTATTTTCAGCATTCAATTTATTTCATCTACGTAATAAATTGCATGCAAATTGTTAGAATTCATGCTGCATTATTGCCACAGGGCCATAGGTTCTTTTACTGCATGAAATAATGTTCATCATACACTTCCGTGAATAAAATTCATCCGAAGATATGTGAATATTAAAGAGCTATGCAAAAGTATAATGAACAAGTGCCGTGTGATTAGGCTAAGATGGATTATCTCGCATCATGTGGCACGAAAATTCCATCGCTAAACTATTGTAGTAAGAATAAAAATACAGGAACGCACATAAACCTATATAATTAATTTAGCGACTGTAATTTCTCTTAACATCCTCTCTGAAGTATATACACATAGATACAATATATACAGACTCTAATACTAACACAAAGTAGAGTGTACATAAAAATAGCTTTCTTTTCCTTCTACAAAGTGAAGAATTGTAGATTCAGTTGTGTAGAAATAAATTTCACCGTGCCGTTAGCAGGAATATAGATATTAGATTACATAAGCTCTTCTCTTGCATACTTTGTGAAAGACGAAGCAGAACATGTGAGAACTCTGCATTTCCTTCTATCACACTTGAGTCTGAGACAGGAATGACCTAATTATCTATGTAAATTAAATTCTATTCTGTCTATCAATGAATAATTCATAAGTGCAAATCGTCGATAAGGATTAATTTTAGGAATAAGTAGTGAAATTTAGGAGGGTCGTAATAATCTGTTTATGTATTGGTATTCCGTCAGTATGGCAGTAAGATTGAAGCCATGTAGATTGTAGACTACATCTGTATGCACGCATATGGGTCACGAAAGTTGGCTAACCTTTTGGCAATAGTCCATTCATAGCTCATCTCTTTTCTTACAATACAGAATGATTTTCCTTGCTGTTCTTTCCTTTCCCTTACAGACGAATCGGATATAACGTCTTTTACTGACGTGTATCTCTATCTACCTACGTTCCATTACAAATATCTATACATATGTGCTATTCACTTTCAGAAACTTTCCGTTAAATTACACGCTCCTCAGACAGGTATCTATAAAGCTATATCTCCCCAAGACATGTACAGTTATTTACATAGGTACCTGTATATAGGCACATTCACCGTACTACTCAATTTAAATACCTCGAAAATTTATTGTTTCAAGGTAAATACACCTAAAATCCCATGAAAATAAGATTCGTTTGTTTCATTAGATTACTTTGGCAAACCTGGAATAGTGTCATAGGTTTATTGCATTTTCCAACTAAAACTACAACCTAGGTTTTAAATCGTATAGCATAACAGGCATTAATTTGCACGGAATTACTCATTATTATCGTAAATACCCCGAGACTTTATTGTTTTAGATTCTTTCATGGCGCAGTAAATCTCTCGTTCCGCAACATTACAAATAAAGCTCATCGTTTCTATTTCCGAATTCTAAGTTTTCGATTTTTTTGACTATTGACACTCCCAGAGAGGGCTGTAAATGAAAACTGGTGGATTTAAATGGAATAATACGGTAGCTGTAGTATGTACATTACGTTTGTTATCTGGCCTGTCGCTAACTTCAGTTGATTTGGTTGGAAGGAAACTGTTGTAGAGTATAATGTAGTAGTAAGTATGTGTATATGAAGTAGTGCTCTGTAATCGTAATCCCAAAATCCCAACAGGGCAGCTTAACTTGACTGAATTTAAGTGAACTTTTGGTTGTGTAGTTTAGCTTCCAGTACTTCCTATCCTATACTATCTCTCTCTCTCTCTCTCGCTCCACGTTCCAATAAGTCGTTATAGATTATATGAATGCATGTAAATGTGCGAAACGCTTTACGCTACGTTGTTATCTTGCTACGCTGACTTTCAGATGACGATAGTATAGTTAGGATGTAGTGGCTCCTACATTTACACTTCACTTCCTTCAAATCCAACAAACTTGCTAGTGTTTCTCAGTCAGTCAGACGACGCAGTCAGAGAGTTTGCCATGCATTTGTTTGTCTGACTTTTACTTTACTCTCGATTACCGCATGGCTCTTGTTCTTTTGCCGTGTCTGTCTGCTCGGATCCATCGTCTACGGCAGCCAGCAGATCTATGTTCATCATTACATGTGTTCTTAAAAGTAGCTACTACTACTTTACATCTGTCCTACCACTCTCCCGAATATACTGCATCTGTATTATATTTGGAGGATGAGATGAGTAAGGCATGCCATGCACTGTGTAAAACTGTAGGTAATCCTGTACACAATGTATGAAGAAACAGAATAGAATAGATTCAGACTACCTACCAGACATTATTGATACTGCTTTTTTTAAGTAATTGTATCTGGATACTTACATTTACACACTGATGTATATATTAAATCTCTGAATACACTTGTTTCATTTGTTTCTGTGTGTGGCCTTAGTTTGTGCACACGCTAATAGACATCTTATTCATTCTCTACAACAAATTAATTTACTGTGCTGCTTTTATTAGTGATAAAATTTGCAACTATGAATTAGAAATCGCTTAAATGTTACGTAATGTTTTCATCTGTAAGTGAATATGTATGATTTATCTATGAATATTCTCCTGAGCCATATATGTACGTACACAACAGGATATGAGTTGCACTCACAGAGTTAGATGCAAATTTAGGGATTACATAATAAACAATTTGCAGCTCTACTTCAAATGATTCACTCCTAGAGAAATATTTATAATTTTTAAAGAGTGATACATATGGAAATGGTTAGAAAGCTTTCGTCATCCTTTTGCTAATTGAGTTGTAAACTTAGATATTAGGTCTTGAGGAGTTTAAATAGCTTTTAAAAGCAGTCAACTAGCGTTCACTATGTGGAATTGGTGCAAATAATGATGATTTGTAAGGACGACGTGAGTAAGGACACATTGTTCTATGCTATCCGCCGAAATATATCTATTCGCATACTTCTGTCTTGTGATACAATGAGTGGCATATAAATGTGGGAATCCAGTTTCTCCAATTATTTCCACTTTTCTTTCTTCGTGTCAAGAAGACTCAAGGTTTGCACCCACAGAGCGGTTAGACAGGACTTTGTAGTGGCATTTGCAATACATTACACGAGTTATTTTCAGCTCTCCTTCCCTCTTTTCTTCTGACTGATTAACTAACATAAATTCTTCTGTTGATTATTAGAGAATACTTAAGAGTGTGTTCTATAATTTGTTTTCACAGCCATCAAATTGACATCTTGCCAATGAACATGACTAATTGCTATTTTGAATTAACTGTCATAGTCACTCTTCATAATCTTCTCCACACAGATACAATTTAGAAACAAATGGCACACTTACCATTCAAAAATCATTCTACAATTCTTTTTCTCGCAAATTCTCTTTCATCTTGGCAATTGACATCCTTTCATCTGACTGGTTTACCTTTTCCCCTTAACAAGCATACCTATGTAAACATCTATAGATCACATATGTACATTCTGCATTTTTAACAAATACTACCAAGTACCAATATATACTACGAGTCTAATTAAAATTTTTATATTTTTATGCGTGAAAGAAATTCAGACTCTGCTCACTAAGCAATTATAAGTAAATGTTTTTCAGGGAACATTAGCATACATGTTATTAAATATCTTCCCTAATTCTTTGCGAGTACACAGTAATTATATTAGTTAGTATAATTATAGTAGTAGTATTGGCAGAAATACGCAAAAATAAATGTAACAACAATTTATAAGTAAGCTAGTGTGTAAATGGATTTCGCTGCATGCTTGATGTAACCAGTAACCATGTACTTGATTTGGACTCACTCATCACTGAAATGCTTATGTGCGGTAACTCCTACGCAAAATATTTAACTTATTGCTAGTTAGTAATTGGACTCACATTCTACATACATTTCCGCTACGGATTTTGTCACAGTCCTAAATTTGGATTATGTTCATGTTTGCAGGCAATTTTATTTTATGTTCCGCGATGGATGTGGAAGAACTTTGAAGGAGGAAAGATACAAGCGTTGACGATGGATTTGGATATTGCAATATGTCCAGAGATGGAAAAGAAGCAAAAGAAAAAGATATTAGTAGATTATCTCTACGAAAACATCACGCATAATAATTGGTGGGCATACAGATACTTTTTCTGTGAAATTCTCGCTCTCGGAAACGTAATAGGTAGGTCTTCTCATTTTCACAGCTGCGAATATGTAATTACTAGTCAAAAAGACCAATAAGGCTACGAAAATCTTTTTGTAATAATGTTATACCTTGATATTTTCAGATCACAGATTATATTTGCCTTGCGCTTATAGTATTATTTTACATATAAAATCAATTTGTAATGCAATTTTAGCCGCTGAGTTCCATTCAGCTATTTATCTCTAATCTGTTGCGAATATTTTGTCAAAGTAAATAAATGTCTCCATTCTTAAATAATTAATTGATAAGGACAAGAAAATTAAAAGTGAATTTACACATCCGAGTTAACTCAATTAGGGTATTGAATGGAATTTTAATTGTTGCAATGCCCATGCGAGAGTTAGAGAGTTAGTTTTGCAAATGTTTTACTTAAGAAGCATGCGTACATAGTTTCTTTACATTTCTCTGAATTCTCTGACTTAATTTATGCAATAAGTATGTTAAAGATGCTAAGGAGAGATGTAAGATTTCAGTGCTCTGGAGATAGTTATCATTTTTTCTCGCCTAATTTCAAATTGGAATGCTTTGCATACGCGGAAATACTTTCACCAGACGATTCATTCATAGGAAGAGGAGTTGTATTTGGTTGGGTGCTGAGAGAGTTGATTTATGACATTCAAGTGTCACGGAACGACTGCAGAGGCAGTAAAAGGAAAAGTGATAGTTAATAAATTGCTCTTAATTGTTTAAGGGCAAACGTTTCTGATGGACAAGTTTTTCGACGGGGAGTTCCTTACATTTGGTATTGAAGTATTACGTCTTTCAGAAGAAGATGAAGATAAAAGAATTGACCCAATGATTCGCATTTTTCCTCGTATGACCAAATGGTATGAAACTATATGAATTCTTGCAATTATTCAAATGCTTTCGTAAACTGGGTAACTTACTTTAGTAACTATTTTGTAACAGTATCTTCTACAAAGGGGGTCCATCTTTAAATATAGAGCATCATGATGCTCTTTGCATTCTTCCACTAAACGCTGTCAACGAAAAAATTTATATATTTCTGTGGTTTTGGTTCCTGATTTTAACTATTCTATCGTCATTAACGCTTTTCTATAGAATAACCGTAGTTATTTCTCCTAGAATACGCGGGTTTCTTCTAGGAACCCGCTACCGTCTTATCAATGCAGATGTGATCCAAACTATTGTAAAGAAGTCCCGCCTCGGTGATTGGTTCCTATTTTACATGCTTGGACAAAATATGGATTCTATTGTATTTAAAGTAAAATGTTTATACTACTCTGTACAATTCGCATGGTTAACTTTGTAACTTTTTATGTCGAGTTGAAGTGAAAGTAGTGAAAGTACATTATTATAGTAATATTAAAAAATTGATCAAAATGATGTTTCTTTCTCTCAGGATGTAATGCACGACCTAGCCAGAAAATTGGGACATCCTAAAGACTTTGGAGAGCCCTAAATTGATTTCAGTCAATTTAGTTAGTTAAAAGGGTCATACGCATACACGTGTTCGTTTACCGCACTGCCATATTGAAACAAAACCGAAGGCAAAAATCTTAAACCCCCTTTTTGAAATTCTTATTAACTATAATCTTTCTTTGTGATATATTTTCTATTTTCTAAAGAAAACTATAATTCATCATCTTCTAAATGAGTTTTGTTCTGATTTAGATCTCTGGACATCCAAAAAAGACAGTCATATTTGTCTAAATACACCATTACCAAGAGGGCACCAATGAACAATGAATAAACATTAAAAATCATTTTTTACTGTTTTCTTGATTTTTATATTGCTAACATGGTTTGTTCCTGTAGAAGACACAAACAAATGTATCCATCATGTAATACGAAATAAAACTAATTCCAAAAATGCATAGTATTTCTAAAATGTGTAAAATGTCCTTAAATATCATTTGTAATATATCTCCGTCCAATCCAATCCAAACTTTTCCATTTCCCATGAAAATACCGAAACTACTTATACATATATGCCACCCACATGTATGTATTTGTATATGGTGCTGTTTACTGTCAAGTTATATCTGTGAAATTGAAATATATTATACTATTATTTGGCCTGTATATTTGGAGGACATGACATAACGTGATCGCAGTAATAAATACAAACAATTTTATTATATTAAGTATTATTATGTATATTGTTATCTACTATAAACTGTACCTATCGCTGTTATATAGTTAGTTTCGTTTACAAAATGTATATCTATCTGTTTAAATGTTTGTTTGAATCGAGAATGATGAGCTGAAGCACAAGATTAAAGACAATTATTTGTTACACATTACCGTGAGAATCTACGTCTTTTCAACCATTTATTATCACATGAAAAACTACAGAAAAGCATCCGTTTTTTATCGTTTGAAATTCTCGGATGAAATGCAACATAATAATGTATTCCATCCCATCCATTTATTATATTGTTACATAATATTGATCTTTATCTAGTGACTATGCTGTAGATATTATAGCCTGATGGAAATGCATTCTTGTCTGCCTGTATAAAAAATGCAGCAATAATACAGAAATTAGGAA
>JABASI010000550.1:0-36476 GCA_019776505.1 Tomocerus nigrus | reverse complement strand
TTTATTTATTGAATAAGACAATTTCCTCATTTGGTTGAGGTAATTACATTGTCATTGTGGTTAAGGATTTAAATAATTAAATTAACATAACACTAAGTTCTAAAGTTAATACTAGTTTTCGTAGGTCAAATGGTAATGAATTACATAGCTTTTTATTGATATATTGTTGTCTAACTAGTATGACCCACAAATGTCCCCTAATGCCATGCGATGCCATTACATTTATATATGCAATTAATGTTCCATAGTGCCCCACAATATTGCTGTATTTTCTTAATCATCATTTACTGCTTACCGCTTAGGTACCTATTACTACAAAATGTGTTTATGCCAAAAACGGGAAACATTTCAACTGGAAACATGTAGAATTGTAGAACATAATATGACATTGGAGATAAATTATTCAGCACGCATGCATATAGTATTGTCGCATCTTACTCAAGTAGGTACAACTACAATGAAATGCAAAATTCTCCGAAGTATCTAATGACTAATTAATTTGGCCTATTTATAAATATGTATAAGGTACATGGCTAGAAGAAAATAAAGTTTCTTACCTTTTGTAAAGAGGATTTGAACGATATTTGGCAATATCAAGACTAGGGGCATGTGGCATATGGACGACAAATGCATTAGGCAGGACAACGAATTGATAGCCTTGGGCTTCCAGCTCCATAATATGGGAAACTTTATTCCAACCAAATCCAGCGAATCTGGCGTCAAATTCTGGTACATCTCTTCTAACAACTATGTACGGCTCAAAGTCTGGCTCCCAATTAACCTACACAATGACAATGAATATAATTGCCTATTAATTGTCCGTGATGAAATTGTATTATTCGTCAGTGTTTAATTTAAAAAACCTATTAGCCTACTACGTGTATATACAACAATATTAAATACTTAATTATGATCACAGAGTATTTTTAGCCACATAATATTTATTTAACCATCTGCAACATTAAAAGCCCTGTATATGCAAAAGTAGATAATGGATATAATATTTGAATCTGAATTTTCCATATCTAAGTCGAGTTACGCATTGAAGAAATTTTGATGGGGACTTTTCAGAAATCAGAAACTAAATAGAACTGTCTGAGAACTGTCTGCAGAAGATATTATGAGCAACTTAAACCCAAAAGTCAGAAAGCTAGAAAAGTCGCATCTTCAAACTTGCAACCTCTCCTACTCCTAACTCCTAAAATAACGTACAGATGAAATATGATGGGAAGATGGGATGTGGGCTACTCAATTATCGCGCAGTAAGGAGCTTCTCGTTAACTCAAGAGAGTACGAAAGAACAGTTTGCTATAGACATCTTTCTGCAGATGATTGGCCCACATCCTAAATTTAAGACTGGCTTGATGTGTTATTGTCTCTGTTTTATTGTGCTCTGATGACGCTGATTTTCAAGACGAAGACACGAATGACTGTCATAATATCCTCGCTCGACTAACAGTAGTTTTCGAAATGTAATGAAAAAGAACTCGACGTCATTTCAATTTGCCAAGGGATGTGACTCCACAGGAAAATTGCAATAAATAATCGAATACATCCCGGAAGAAATACCCAGACAAAAGAAAAGATATGTCTATTTTCATAGCCAAAATGTGAAGAATTTGGACAGACTCTAAATAATGGCTGAACTCCTAGTCATATAGTAAAATCCTAATTATACGTGCAAGCAAGTTAGTATTATTATGCTTACGCAGTGGCTACTAACCACAAATTTCTACGCGAAATCTTCTTTTATCAATTTTTTTTGCATTTGCAGACTTAAAATTTAGTTTGTAAATCTCATTATGAAAAGAATTGTACCTGAAATAATATTCGATTAAGGCCTTATTCAACCCATACCCATAGTATGATATTCAATAACTATGAGTAGGTATGTCACTCAATGAGTAACATATATTATTTAGGTGTCTTCTATTAGACACGTTACATTCGCTTTGTTTAGTAGAAGATGCACCATCATGTATCCTTACTTATAGTTATGAAGCAGCACAGAGTTGTTCGGTTGAAAATAGAACATCCTATCTAAACTATAATGTACGTATTTATTTAAATTAAAGCTAACATGAACACAGTGTGCAATTGACTTACTAATACACCACAGTAGTACAGTCTTTCGTGGACCAGTAGAGTAGATATAATATAATTCCTTGGGATATTTATGAGCAACATGAAATGGTGTACCTACGTAAATAGCGTCAGAAATAGCATCACAATTACTTTAAACGATATAGATATTTATATCGTACAGAGAGAGCTAAGGTGTAAATGTCTGTAGAGGAGAACATGTCAGTAAATTCTATGTGTATATACTTAGTATATAAATCGACAATGTATATCTGTAGTACCGATATATACACAAGCATCCATTCTAAGTAAGATATTTTTTGTTGCTAATTGCAGCTTTGCTTAGCGATAGTAAGGTGACTAGTGACTTGTAAAGAATAGTAGTCTGTAAATGCACTTGCAATCCAACCGTGAAAGAACGTGACTCTCATGTTTCTAGGTTATAAAAGTAAAACGCTTTGTTCACCAGTCACCAAAATGCAAATGCATTGCAGATGATTACCCCATTATGTGCATACACATACGAAAATGTACGAGGATAAACGCAGTCACTCAGATCGAGTCAACTGCTCGTCAAAAATGGATAAAGTAAAAAATATTCCATATTCTCACAAAGTCAAGGCAATTTCAACCCTCTGTGAAACGAGAAACTAAATAAGATTACTGCTATCTTATGAATTTTCTGATATATTTTTCATAAATTTATATTATTTATTACTTTAAGTTTAAACCATTAACCCTATAAGTAATAGCGATACAACATTGTAAAGTGTGACATTGTTACTTGATGTGTAATACATGTACGTACCTATGCCATAATAATAATATGTTCTTTGATCTATTTCCCTTATTAATTTATTACAACGCGTACGGGCAAAATTTTGACATCTACGTAGAACTAACTTAGAAATCGATACTCGTATAACAGGAAATCCTTTTGGGAAAAATTCATATGAAAACTATTTTCAAAATGTTACTCTAAAATATTGATCATTTTGATAAAATATTTATAAGGATTCAATAACATAGCTTATCCATTTTTTACATTATTAAATTAATATTATTATATTATTATTTTAATAATTAAAATTACCTTATACGGAGTAGTGGCGGACCTCCATTTGGGGTAGTTTGTGGGAGCGTGACCTTTGGCCCATACATGATAACGGAACGTGAATAGATCCCCTACATCCAGCATTTTCAGCAACTCTGCCTTACTCTTTGGAAAATTAAGACGATAACGGAGTGACTCAAAGGCCGGAATTACTAGCGCTTGCTGCAAAATCAT
This sequence comes from Tomocerus nigrus, assembly GCA_019776505.1. NCBI lineage: Eukaryota > Metazoa > Arthropoda > Collembola > Entomobryomorpha > Tomoceridae > Tomocerus > Tomocerus nigrus. Next base: position 33,106 of record JABASI010000550.1, on the reverse strand, counting down.
TTTAAAATTAATTAATAGATAAAAGAGTTGACTGCACTAGAAGATAACTAATGTCCAGGGCAACACATTAAAAATCAATTACAAATGTAACGGTCAAATTGTATAAAAGTCTATACTTTATTTCCTTCATCCATGTGAATATTGGAAATGACACGGCGAAGGTACGGGTACAGCGTCAACATAGGCAGAAAGTCAATATCGACGAGGAACACATACGGAGTGGTAACTTGGCGGAGTGCGACGTTGCGTAGAAAGTTGACTGGATACAGGCTCTAAACTCATAAAAATGCCCATCATCCTTACAAATTAGGAATAAATAGGGAGGAGGAAGGTATATTTTGGCAACAAGAGATTGTCTACATTGCTGTGTACTCCATGGGCTTTGCCACTTAGCTAAGGTATTAGAAAAACAGAGATGACGAGGGAGACAGCATGGGTAGCGGTACCCGCCTCGATGCTTTAACTCATGCAGACATTTAAGCGCCATTTCCACTGATGGCATTAGATGTTGATGGCTGAGTGCAGCTGTCATGTCATGTCATAAGACCTTATTGTTTACATTAAGATGCACATAGCTGCACTTTCGGTTATATCCCATCTACTTTCTTTAAACCTGAGAAGATTTCGCAGGAAATGCATGGGACGACCTCCTGTAGCTGTTCTGACTTTAATTCAATTTGGGCTTCTTGGAAACGTGAAAGTAGTCTAATTTACGACAGAGTAAATAAAAGTAATTGACAGTGATTTTCAAAGCAGACTACAAATTAGACATACGCACAAGGGGCAAACAATTGCTAAAAATAAACTATCAACTCTGCGTACTAACTAACTTGATGATATGATAATGGGAGAAAAGTAGATCTCATACAGATATCTAACTCATAGCGGTAAACTAAGAAACTCATTGTGCTAGATGAAATTAAAAAGTTGTTAAGCTAAACGGCAATTTTAATATACAGTCAGCAATTAATCACATCAGTTTATATTCTTAGTAATAAATTATCCCTTTTCATCGTTTCTGTGCCCTAACTACTCCATAAAAAGATTCCGTACAATTTATTGCCATATAATTATGCATCGAAAGTCTATTGTTACTCTAGGATTGTCTATTACGTCACATTATTAAGTAGAAAATTGTGCCCCGGTGGTGCACTACTGCAGTTTTTCCACCCTTCGCGCTGCATGTAAATCTACTCGTCCATTTTATCGCATCTTTGACACTATATAAAATTATATCAAGAGATCTAGTTTCTTATAAATGGCACAGCTATTCCCTTGAACGCATACAAATATACATGATAATATTCATTAACCTGCTGCTCGAAAGACGTCGTCGTCTTTTTCGATGTGCTCTACGCCCTATGATTAAGTATAGTAGTAAATCTTAAGCCACTGCCTTTCTCACAGACAGAACCGTTGTTTATTAATCTCATTGGCAATGCATCATCAAAATCCAAATTCTCACACTCACTTCGCTTCTCTAACGTATCTTGTGCAAAATTGGTAACTTCACTTCCACACTGCTATTCTCCTGCACATACTCATCCTATTATTGGCGAAAAGTAGCGAGAGCTACAGGTTTTCTTTATTGCTAGGCCAAAGCAGAGTCTTCCTCCTCAGATTCAAAGGATAGAGTCCAGTTTGCGGTACTCGCAGAAAAGAGTGAGTAGATGAACAAGAGATAAGGGAAAAGGCTTTATATATTCCATTACTAGATTATGAAGTGCATGGATTGTAGAGTCAACTCTGTCTGACACTCATCTGATAATAATTAAATAATAGCTGCAACTCTGCAGCACTAGCAAACAACCGAGAGATTGCTTTACTATTCTTTGAAATGTATGCATGCTGATGGTAGTGGCAGGCAGTGATGTATTTTACGCAAAACCTGTTGTGGAAATTGAATTGTGTTTTGCTTATTAGTACCGCAATGCAATCATACAATACCACAACAATAATGTTATTGTGATATTGCAAATATTAAAAGTATGTGGGCACACTATAAATTTTATAGGGATTTGGGTTGCATCGCATTCTAAACAGATCAATATGAGATATTGTGGAAATATGAATGCATGCATGAAGCATGCAAAAATGCATTTCATCTATAAAGAAACATATGTACATTTCGTTATTTATGAATATATTCAGTGCAAGTATATTTTCCGCAGTACCGCTACATATTTATGCTATCTACCATGTTTTTCTCTTTCACCAAACAACATTTATTTCACCACTAAATTCTGCACACTTAAACTATAATTCATTCGCAAATTAATACATATACCTAGGACAGCACGTAATTACGAGGCGAGACATACTACTTGTTGCTAAATAGATCGTCTCCTGACAGCTTTACTTACCAGGTGGATATAAATTGATAGAATACATTCAGATCAGACAAGTAAATGCGAATGAATTTAATTGGCTCTATTAGGGCATTGAGGATTTATAGGCTGTTCCTAGGAAATTGTCTCCTTTGACAGAAATGATCAGATAGGAAGAGTCGCATAACAGGTACATAATACAGCAAGCATTAAAATGTCACACTCACCCCTTCCTTGTACACGATGTGGTACCCGATGTTTTTTCTCTGCGCCAAAGGCTCGCAGCTCAGAACAAAACTAAGAAATTGTTGTGCTTCCGTATCCGACATGTACAGCGCCAGACTTATAGGACCTGTAATCAGCAATAAAGTTCAAACTGTAGACTGCCACTTCACAGATAAATGCATAAGTAATGATCCCTATACAGCTACGTCGAATTTTTATTTCGTTCATGTGTAGAGTGGAGGAGTAATAAAATATTAAGGGAATTATAACTCGTAATCCCTTCTTTACGGCTATGCAAAAACATTTCGATAGTTTTCTTAAAACTTGATTTGATATCTAATGATGTTCTTCCCTTTCCCTTTAAATTCCGCTTTGTTTCCTCATTTCCCCCCAGATGCTTAATAACGTCATAACGGCGAATCAAGTGATACAGAGTAATGCTTTAATCATTAATATTATAAGCAATCACTAATGCAAACGATTTACATTTACATCGTGCACATGATTACATATGCATATAATATTATTATGTAGACGTACATAGACATCTTAACTCTACACGCAAGTTCATTTTAAACGACTTAGCATTCTCCTAAGTTTTGATAAGGTTAAATCACGTTATTGGCAGTTCAAAAATATTAAATAAGAACTACATTTATATAGGTAGCAACATTAAATACTACATAACTAAAAACGGTGAGTGCAGTAGAATGAAGATCCTTTCTGATGCAGAGTTACTTTTGGCAGATTTCTGAGATGTGAAAAATGGTAGTACAGCTAATAAAATTATCGTAGATAGTGATAGAAGTCTATAAATTACATGATACATACTTAATTGTAGAGCATTGCAGTAAGTCGGGCTACGTAATATAATTATAATAACACCTACAGCCTACAACACTTGCGTTAACAACCAAATCTTAACTCCCCTGCTGCAGGATTTAAAATCTGAGTGAGCATAAGTCAAAGCAGTGCATATTTTTTGCCCGTTAGTTGTGAGAAAGTCATCAGTTATTTTCACACGTGCTCTACATGCATTTATTATTACAAGACTGTACAGTTTTTCTAAAAGAATATGCTAATAAATAGTAAATTGGCTTCCCTTGTACTATTTGCTCTTTCATGCTCTCTGTCCATCCAAATACGTATATGTATATGTATTGTAGTCTGACAACCAAAATCTAACATTGAAATATCTAAATGTAGATAATATTAAAATTAGTAAACAGTATAATCATCTGTAGGGAAATTATGAGTAGTCACCAATTACCATAATATAAAGTGAAGTCCCTGCTTTTCCTTAAATTAGTTTACGTACACTTGCTAACTGTACCAGCAGATAATACTGCATAGCTGTAGAAAGGTAAATATTATAGAATTGATTGACTACTATACAATAGATACTTATGCAAATCTAGATTTTTTATCAAACTAAATTATAGAAACAAGACAAGTTATAACCATTGCACTATTTGCAGCGCTATTAAAGCTATTAAAAGTAAGCTACATGCGCATGGGCAGGTACTAGCATTTTTTGCTGTGCGAGTAAAATTCATAACTGCAATGCAATGACACTTCTAAAATGTATGTGACATAATATACGAAATATATCTATGTAGGCACCTATCTATTCCCTATATGTGTATTAAATTAACGATAATATCGTTTATGAGTAGTTCATGAAAATTTATCATGTTGTGCAGATTAGAGTGTTTTAAATTCATGAGACACGAAGGAAATTCACATGTACTTTTTAGCCTCTATTTCAATAGGGAGCATTACAAATAGCAGTAACTTCTGGCAGCAGTAACGGCAAGAAGTAAGCTGCCTACATGACAATCGTAGGACTTCTGCTCATGCAGATACGACACAGACGCTGCAAAAGGAATTGCAGATTTTTTCATATGAGATTATGTCAGTGTGAATGTGCATTACAAGTTCCTTCCTCAGTTTCCTGAAACGAATGCACACGTTTCACTGAATTGATTGTTTAACTTTACTTATTACTACGTGCACGCAATAAAGTGCATTATATTATTATATTACTTACCGCAACTTGCCATAACACTATATGTGAGACAAAATACATTCCAAGTACAAATGTCTATATGAATTGCTATTTTTTGGCTTGCAAACTTAGCTGGATTCATAATATTATTATTATTATGCCTTTGTGTTCATCCTTATAAAAGAATTGCTGGGAACAAGCAACAACCATTTTGTTCATTTTGTTTTCCATTTCTTGTCAATATGCACAGTGCCCTGTACCACTGCGATGTATTGGTTTATGTGTATAGCATTTAATATGATTTGTATTTTACTAACATTGGTTTATTAGTACCACAGTTAAATAATATGCCGGTTTATATTATGTAATATAAACCTTTTCAGTAACTAAATAATTATTGTGTATCACTACAGTAATTAAGACAAGAGTCGCTTGGGTGGAATAGGATATCCTTCTCCCACGCTAGGCAGGCAAATGGTTGTTACTTCATTCATTTAGACAGAAATACGTAAACATTCTTGTAAGTAACTACTGGGGTTAAATTTCCCAAACATAAAATATACCTCTTTGCTTGTCTTTAGTGATTACACATTTGGAAACTTTTCAGGTTCTTTGCGCAATTCGAAAGAGCTAAAAAGATTTCTTACAACCGAATATCTTACAAGTGTCTTTTTTTTCAAAATGATACTTTGTACTTAGACTCAGGCTTGTGTACGTGGCTTCTATTTAGGTGCGTGTTCCTTATTTCATAGCAATAAACTTGTCCACCATTTCATAATAGAAAATTCTATTATGATAATGCACATTAGCCGAACTTAATTTTATTATAGGTGCTATCTTTGCGAAATCAACTTAGTATAGTAATTTAGTCTAATATGCCGGATATTGGCTCAACCATTTTCTTTCCTGTCATAGAAAAATCATTGCAGTATGAATTATAAAAGAAGTAGGTAACTTTTGCCGGCACGAGTCGAGTGCTTATATGCCTACACCTACTACATATAACGATGTAATAATAATAATAAAATACATATTAGCTCAATAGTATACTAATGTAATGATTTTGATTTGAGTTCAGTGTCAGGCCAGCGAAAACATAAAGTGGCAACCTGTCGTTGTATAACAGGATAAGTAATAATATTCATTTCCACCAGTCAGCAATAATATTAATAATGTACGAGGTAAGCTACACATTTACGGCACGGCAACGGCAACCACAGGTAACCTACCTAGGTAAGTACATTTCTGATACTACGTGGTTTATGGCGCATGTGATTTATTGTATCAACAGATTATCGTATCTCCACTAATGCACACTAAAGTAATGCACTATCTTATATAATTGAGATCATTTCACACACTACTGCACTGCTAGCTTTTCAATCTTAGCCTTACTATTTATTTACAAACTGTAATGCACATGTAGTGAGTATACGCTGACAGCACCCATATATATGCCATAATAAAATTGCATGCATAATCACTCGCAGTGTCTGACAGTGTGTAGGTGAGGACGTAACTTCACTTTTTACAGCAGAAAGGAACAATTCATTTTTTATGATTGAGTAACTTAGTTTCACTTCTGCACAAGTATGTGTAGGGCGTCCAAAATAAAATGTTTTTATTTATTCTTTCTTCCGCAGTAATTTAACTGATAGCATAGATATTATTTCCACATGCAAGTTCCTTTCTTGAATCATTATGCAACGGTAGATTGACAGACAGATAGATCTTGCAGATTGAGCGCTTAACACTTTCCACATTAAAACCAATTGAAATAGGAAGATGAATTCATAAGCATGCAGAGTTGCTACTATTTAATATATTAATTTCGATGCTAAATGCCAATTGATGCTGTTTTTACAATTACAACTGATTTCCAAGTCTATCTTTGAAAAACAAAGTTAAGGCAAAATTCGCAATCCTGACGTAAATGCTCTCATGTTGGTACTATACCACTAGCAATTACAAACTTCTGTCATCATACATGTTAGATTGTGTTAGGAAATGAGCAGGTACATTATACAATACACTTGTGTGATGCACTTTAAATACCATTGTACTTTTGTACTATGGCTGTCAATAGTGTGGTAGCAAAATTTCCAAGCCCTTGCAACTGTAGTGACCCCATTTGCACCCGAATTTAGGATAATTTGCACCCAAATCAGTACACTCACCAACTTATGCAAAGTGACTCCCATGCTAATAATACTGGAGTGTGTGAGCTCGGGTCAATGTACCATTTAACACTTTCCATATGTTAGTGAGTGTGCTGATTTGTGGGATTTGGGTAGAGAGTAACCGAAATTCGGGTGTAAATATGACCAATACAGCTGCAAGGGCTTGGGAATTTTGCTACCACACTATTGACAGCCACTGTGTGTGCAGTAACGATGTAAATAGTAGTGTAAAGAATCGGAGGTTAGACTACTCTGTGTAATGACTTAAGTTTAGAACAATGTACTTTCAGTGAGGGATGAAAATGAATTCATTGTGGAGCTGAATGAACGTCATGATATGAATTAACCACTAGTGCAACTTCCCAGTAATGCCTTTGGGAACAGGTTAAATAATTGTCTATTAATAGCAAGTATTTGTACAGGGCTTACTGCTCCTACTCTATTAATTTATTAGAAAAGGAAACTGGGGAAAGTAATTCTTGTTCATAATAAATGCAGACAGCTAATGCAGAGGAATTTGAAATGTGAATCTCGCGAATATTTCGATGTACGTATACACTTACAGGTAATATGTAATAGTAATGAGTAGCAAGATAAGGTCTATATTATTATATCTAGCTCGATACAAAATGCCGTTACTAAATATTTAGTCACAAACCAGAGAGACTTTCCTCCCACTGCCTAATAAGCCTTTTCTTCCTCTTTCGCTTTTATAAGGAGACTGATGATAAGTTCCTTCTCAGTTGGATGTTGATTTGAACTAAATTGCACAGGTTTTGTGAGAAACAGAGTGGAAATGGCTGAGACAGAATTATAAAGATCGTCCTATATCTCTGCACAATTTCCATGCATGTGGAAATGAGGCAGAGCACAGCACAGCATTCTCCATTCTCGACTAATGATCATAGCAGAACTGTAGTAGTGTGCATCTGCTTCTGTATAATAATGAGTTTCTGTGTCCTATCTGAACAGAGCATATCCTAATAAGCAAGCACATCATCATCCCGTCCTTTTGTTCCAGTTGATTTGCGAGTTCGGCTCTTCTGTGTGCGATGCGAACAGAGATTTTCAGAGCGGAAGTGCGAGTTAGTCTCTTCCCTGGATTTTGCATTAGTTTGATGTGGTATATTTCACTTTGATTACTCGTTAGTGCACGATGTAGTCACTGCCATTGGAGATTTGGGGGCCCAGAGCTACAGAACAAGATAGGGAACAAGAGATCTTTCATCTCTTCATTTGACTCTCATTCCTTCCTTTCCGCAATCATCCCATGAAATAATAATAGTCAAAACTAGCCTCAAGTCGAGTCGTTTGCATAACTCGAACTGAATTAATTTCTGATGACCGTGAGGAGTTCTGAACGGGCTCATTCCTACAAATTCCACCTTTCTACGCATATAGGTACATAGTAATTATTATCAAAACGGTTGGGAATTTCCCGCTACCATTTCTGCATACCTAGTTAAAAACCGACCGACAGTAACTCCTATTACTCATACTATAATATGTCTATGAACACTAAGAAGAACTCTACGTAAACATACGCACACCTACAAGTTACCATTTTAATTTAACTGCCTTAAATAGTCTATAATTATTTTATTAATAAAGTAGGTAGGTATCCGTAGGAAATTAGAAGGTACACTGATATTTTGAGGCTACACCACAGTTACACGCGCACATCAACAATTTACTCTTGTCTTGTAAATTTTAGTTGCAGGATTACAGTAGGTTACTTATTATTAGCTGTGTGATCATGTACCTAATTTATATAGCTAAGTGATATGGTGATACCTAGATCAGATCACAGCCACAACATCCAACACGCTTTGTAATTTGCATACTTTATGCACGACATAAACCTGCACTCTCTTAATTAGCAGTTTAGCATTAAATTAGTAGCCCAACAGAATTTTGATTACACAAATATTATTATCAAATGTTATTGCGAATCTAAAACTTTGTAACTATATTATTGAAATGATATTGATATTGTTAAAAAAGTTAAAATGGCTAAATAAATACGTACCTTTACTGCAATGTTTATATGTACATTTTCCTCACCTTTACCTGCCTATGACTATTTGGACTATTGAAACCGACTCACGAAAATTTATATTTTATTTAAAAATAAATAATCGTTGACATTAAAGTATTTTTATGCAAGCTTAGTTACATTGTGATAGACTACGAGCAACATCAGGGAAATTAAACCTGACAAATACGACAGTAGTAAAAATTGTTCCTAGTTCTAGGAAGCCGATTTTGAAGAGCTTCTACAAAGAAATAGAAATATTATTCTGAGAAGATAATAATGCAAAGAACATCACAAAATACTTTGGGAAAACAGCAAAATAATTTTGTTTTATGTCAAATCGTCCAAAGAGCTATGCTACTAAAACGACAACCTTTGAACGATTTACATCTACCTACACACTATCTCCATTAACAGAGATTTAAACATTTCATAGCTACCGAAGTTTAGTAGCTGTTCAGGAAGATCACTGTCATTAATTCAAAATAGTAATTAATTCTTTCGTTTGAGGAATGAACTGAGAGATACGTTTATGCAATTATTTATTTCCTGTTGCATAGTCTTCAAAACGCTTTTGATGAATTCCTTGTCTTAATTAGCAATGAGTATTACATTCACCCAGAAACACGCGCATCGCATCACAGAAATTTATCACAAGGTCCATCATGATAACTTTTTCAAAGCAATGATATGTTCCTTCTATACATAAAAGATGCTTCTAAATTAAAGATGAGTATGTTGTATACATATATGTATCCCTAACTATGATTTGATTATAGGGGTGTTGACTCAATGTCAGAGGATGATTTAAACAACAGCCATTCATCTTTGCACAGTGCACAGTGTCCGACTGAATGGACTACAAATAGCTGTGTGACCTTTGATCTAGCTGTTTTACATGTCATGAAACAATGTACGTGTATGTTGATTACTCTATCATAATGTCTATCATGTGACAAACATTATTCAACTGATAACTATTCACTATTCAACAGACCGATAAGAAGCGTCTACATTTAAATGTAAATACGTAGCTAGGCAAATAAGCATGATACATAATTTATTAACGGTAATAAATAATTCTGACTATCTGACTCACAATTTACACGAATAATATTTGAAAATTGAGATGCCTCTAAAGTAAATATCTGAAGGAAAGCCATGTTTAACTTGCTCAAATATTATGGAAATAATATGCATTGCAAATGGCCAGTTACGTAGGAAAGATTCAAACCCCTTTACATGGTTTCATTTCAATGTAATGTCCTCAGAAATGTCGTTTCATACTATTGATAGGGTTAAAAATAGTATAAATAGTTAAAAGCTGAACCAAGGAAATCATATGCCGGGAAATTAAACGGTAGATGCCCGTATGTGATTAATAATTGAATTCCGTTGAAAACAGGTATAGACAGGGAACTAATATGCAGGTATGACGTAAATGGGCAATGTGCATTTATTAGAACTGAGTCTGTGGTGTGAATTGAAAGGAAGTGAGGGAAAGGACGCGATTTGATGGAAAGGATAAATCCCATCCAGGATGATCCCGGGTAGAAGGGAAAGGAGAGTGAAATGAGTTAAAGTGATTGCATGTAGGAGATGTAAGTACGATAGTAGGAGTGCGGGGGTTGACTTACCTTCCCAGTGCTGAGCTAGAGACTCAATCATCTGAAGTCTATCCATTGATAATTGAGCGACAAGTGTAACATCAGACTCCTCGGAGCCCGCCGTCCCATCGGGTTCGTATTCATATTCCAAGTAGAACAAATGAGTCCGGTAGTGTGTGTGCTTAGCTATCCGAAATTCGTAGCAGGGGTCGTCTTCACTGATCTGCAATGACATTACTCATCAAAACCCAATAGGGCACAGCAACCCACCTAACTAACCCAAACAGAAATCAAATCTCTCATCCACATACAAATGCTACAGCTTTACATAATTCTCTGACATATATTACTGCGTAAGCCTACACTACAAAGACACACGGGCAGATGAAAACTGTGCGAAATATGAGAACACAGAAAATCAACTGTGGAAAACTGAAGTAAAGTTGTCCGGACTCCTATTATCTGCACCGGGTGAAGTAGTTCCTCACATTGGCTATAATGAGGTCTGGGAAAGATATTAGAGATATAGGGCCGTAGATTGCACACTCTCCAGCCACCAATCTCTTCTTTCTCATTTATCTTTTCATATTTTGAAATGTGAATTCAAAGCAGTCATCATATCGTCCCTTCACAATGTCCTCTTCTCCTCTCCTCATCTTCTTTCTATTCATCGAGCGTGTATACATTTCAAGATGCCTTATCGCCTCTTTGTGCCTACACTCCCATGTCATCTCCACAACTCCACTCAAAAATATTTCTATTTTCCTCTCCATTCCCGTCATACAATTCACTTGTCTCCCTCGTCCTTTTCTCTCTTCTCTTGCCCGTCATTTCAAAGAACAGAACCTTTCTTGCTGGCAGTCTTCTTGCCTCCTCTCATTCCCTTTATACCTGGATGTAATTTTATACTTTCCCAACTGAAAGACATGTGAAAACATCTACTTCTCTATGCTATATTCTATTGTAGACTACAAACAGCTCAATCATTTTTTAATTATATAAAAGACTAATTTTCACTTGTATTTAAGAGCCCCTTCCACTCATCAAGAAACTTTTACTGCACATTTACAAAATAATAGCAAAAACATTTTACGTGTCGACTTGAAAATAAGTTAAGGATGGACCTATATGGACAGTGGGATAAATATTAAACTACAATCAACATTTACTCATCGGGTAAAAACAGTAATTATAATAATCACTTCGATACTGGTAAATTTTCATCGGACTGTTCTATTTTGAATTTTGAATGCTTGTATTGCTGGCGATAAAGCAATGGGTATTTAGATATTTCCTTTGATCTGAATAATCAGCTACAAACTTCAAACTGCAATTTATGAATGCTCGCTGTCTAATCATTTCTATTCACACATGGCTTTCATTTTCTTTTCTAGATTACTATGTCCCTGCTAGATTTAGATGAATGGAAAACTAGGATAGGTAGCCGATTTAGCCTATCGCCATTTTTCATACGTGTAGCTAAATACTAGCTATACAACAGCCACACTGCAAATGCAATGCGGAGTTTATTCCAGTCCTTTTTCTGTACAGATAGAAATTTTATATTTGCACGAGGATGCCTTTGAGGTTACATCAGAGGCAATCTGTTCCATCCATGTCACATAAGGGAAAATATCCTTTGTAGTTATGTCACAAACAAAACTAACGAAGCCTCCTTTTGATGAATAGCATTCTGGCCGTCAAAAGTCACATTTAATCATTGTATTTCGTTCATGTTATAAGTATGGCACCACTACTTTTATGTAATTCATTTTATCGACTATTAGGAATTTTATCTTTTAGACATACAAGTTAAAGCTCAAAATAACAAGGTTATAAACGACTTACAGGTTGGTTATAATTGGCAAATAAATCCATATATTCTTTATATACGTAAAACGGTCGATTACATAAATATCGTTATGTGAAATTGGATCTGTTGATGGGGTATTTTGTAAATTCTGTATTACGTTACATTGCGTATGTAAAGCACAATAGATAGCTGACGAAAAATAAAATACACTATTGGGGCAAAAATACACGAGAAAAAATACAAGAAGACCTCATTATTAGATGCGTTGCGTAGAGAGCTAAATTTCCAGATTAATTTAACCTAAAACTAAAATTTTGTCTACTTTTCAAGTTATGGATAACATTTATTTTGTAAATTGGGGCCAGTTTTGTAAATTTGGGATTTTTACAGCAAAGGGCTCATATAAGATGATAAGGGTGCAGAAATCATAAAAAATGTTTTTAGAAGGACCAAGTCACTGTAAGTATCCGTCAAGGATGACAGTATCCAAGAGCATAATTAATAGAAAGATTATTTGAGTGGTGAAAGTATTGAGTGAGATTGATGACACCCTTAGGTTTTTCATTCACAGGAGTTAAGAAGAAAACATTTCTTTTTTCCTTTTGTACATAGGAACGGTACCTTAACTTGATAATAAATAGACTACAATGAACTAATACTCCTCTGTGCCAGAAGAGTATTATTGCATAAAAACGCCGTTTCCCTATATCACCTATGCAGTAAAGCATTTATCGAGAATTCTGGTATCTCTGGCGTTGTTATTCCACAGCAGCTTCCACATCTTCATGTACCATCTCTACTGTACTCGTTCTATGCGCGTTGAATGGAAATGAGACTTTTCTTGACTTAGTGCGACCACGATACAAACTTTCTGTCTTATAATATACAGAGGCACCCAAAACAATGTAGACATTTGGAAGCTAGTATTTGAGATTTATTTCTTAAAGCATAATAATATATTCTAATATTACAATAGTAATGGCAATAATTACAAATAGTTACAATGATTTGTTGCTCTAAATCACTTCCATGACTTTCATTATGATCCCTCCATTTATTACTAAATTTGGAATTCATTGCAAACACTGTATTGACAAAATCGCCTTTTTTAGCTTAGCTAATAGCTTAGCTTTACCTTTGTAGCCAAAGTAGCACCGCAATTTGATTTGTTTGAGACGTTGTTAGACAAATAAAAAAGCTAATCCTAAGTTTTTGGAGATGTCTGGAATGCTTTGTCGAAGTCTACGAAGAACAAGTTGGCATCTCATCTTTCCAACGGTGCGGTGGTAGCCATTCTGCTGTCTAGTCTACTTCTAGAGTTATTAGCTTCCTAACGTCTCCACCACACAGTTTTGGGTAACCCTGTACACTAGTACATTATAATATTTACACAGAGTACTCACTTATTTAAGAGCATGCATGGTCCGTTACTATAAAACTGATAGTTTCCTACTCCATGGAATGCCATGCATGGCACGATAGGCATTTCCTTAAAAAACTCAAGTGAATAGCTAAAGATAAGACAAGATAGCAAAACAGCTGACGTTTTTGCCTCTTACTTCCTATTTTTCATTTCTTTATATTATATAAATGATGTAGTCTATGTTACTTACTTTTATATAACGCTATATGCTAAAATACAAACTTCAAAGTTGCAGCAATAATATAAAAATCAGAGTATTATGTAGGCAAAGCATGAAGTGAGAAAGCAAACAGAGAGAGAGCGAAAATGTAGTTGTAGTATTATACGAGCATCAGAGAGAGAAAGAAATAAGGGAACCTGTTCGATGATAGCGTTTGAAGGGTTGGAAATCTGCTGTTGTTGACTGGAATAGTAGCTGGAGTAGTTGCTGCACCCGAAAAGCTCCCGCCGCAACAAATTGCCATCGTACTCGAGAAAAGTGAGGTGCAAATTTCTGAAGAACTCAGCATGCTTATTTTTCACTCGTAGTTTTTTGGGAGAGTTCCAGTGAATAACCTGATGACAAACAAAATGACTCTTGTACACTTCCGACGCAATCCAACATTATTTAGCCAGGCCACTGCCTTTCATTACTCTTACCGACATCAAGGAACTATTCTATTTCACTTTGTACATTGTATGGTTGTATCTTAATCTCTGTGAAATGCAAAATTTGGTATACCGGGTCAAACCTTAAAATTCGATGAACATTTGCCTAGCTTTAGAGGGTCGCAAAATATTTATAGACTATTATACAATGAAGCTCGAGGATGGTCGTCTTTATTAAGATGAAATTAAAAAATTTAAAAGAAAAATTTCAAAATGTCGAATTTTTAAAGTTGGTGACAGTTTAAGTTTTGATCCGGAAATTTGGCCTGACGCTGCACATAATCTAAAGATCCTGGAATTAACTATTTTAAATGTTCTATTTAGGTTCTTTTAACGGTTTATCAGTCTTTACAATAAATTGCAACAAAAACTGCAATAATTTTTTTGTAATAACAAAATACAGATATGTTCATATGTCAAGCAACGGATCTAGGAAGACCGAAGGATCTATCTAGTTTTTTTTTACCAAAACAAATTCAGTTTTATCAATCGTGCAAACATTTAAATAGGCTCCTTTATTTCCGTCATATTTCCTAATGGGTAACGAGGAATTTTTTCAAACATTTCCTCTGCTACCGGAGACCTTGCTCGTTAAGAAATGAAATTAGGTATGGGCATAACGGTATACATTTGGAATAGGAGTAAATTTATAGCAGTCTCTGTAGTCCGTAATGTTTCGGTATGTTTTTATCATTGAAATTCTATTGACAATTTCCGCCTCGTAAATACATCAGCGTCAATTAGTCGGCTACTCGAATTAGCACGATTAAACTTCAAAGTTGCTAAAATTAATTAAATGAGACAAGGAACAATAATTTGTATTCTTCCATGTCAAGCTTCTAGGATAGTGACGCGACGGTGAGGCAATAATAAGTTATGGATCCACACATTACATATAGTTATACCTATACCTATACTCGCACAATAAGGACATAGGAAGGTAAATCTTCTGAATAAAAGAAAACATTTTATTCGCAAATCTGTATCCTACAACAATAGGGTATGAATTTCTGTGAATATTTACATGGATGCTCTAAGAATAGCAAGTACGTAGACAGAGCATGATCTTATCTATCAATAACACGTACGAGTACCTTTGGTTAACAACCAGAAGTTAACATATGCTAAATTTGTTTGTCAGCCAAGTTAAGCCAAGATATCTTTTTAGTCTGCTTTGTGATTGATTAATTGCTAATGAGTAATTTATTAACGCTTAGTTTCTTGACGCATTTTGGTATTACTTACAACACTTTCGTAAATTGGACAGGAAGGTACATTTAGTCCTCAATTTCAATTATTGTCGCAAGTTTTTGCTGATAAAAATCATTGGTAGCTACTTGTTTGTTGCTTTGTACTGCCAATCCTAATTGTACTTTATCAAAATGAAACTATTTCAGAGCATTTATCTAGTTTAAAAGAAAATTAGCAATACCTAATTTAAAAGGTACTTGAAATGCATGGTGGAACTGGATTAATTAGTGCACATTCTCAATTTTATTTAAAAATTTCATAATCAATTTATATAATTGTAGGAAGAAGAATTTTAAAGGTGGAGGAGCGGAGTGTTGGCTGGCAGAGCAGTGACATTGAGTGGAGATATACACATGGGAAAGATCACACACAGAGTACATTTATTTATAGCTTCCTTATCTTGTATTCTTTGCAGATGAGCTGACTCGGTACAATTCAACCGAAGAGAAAAATGCTCCATCTGACAATAACGAATCTTTTTGTTTGTGCTTTAGTCTGCCCAAGATTTCCTATCAGTTACACCGAGTCGGATTAGATTCGACAATTAATTAGTTCCATTTTTAAAGTTACGTGTACTAATTACGTGTTTTCATGGAAAAGGATGAAAATATTTGGACGCAGTAATTCTCCTGCAGAAATGCGTATAATATTTGCAATTGCCATGCAGCCTGCTAATTTCTTAAAGGCCCATTACAGAGGCATATCCATGGCTATATTTTATATCCATTCTAATTACACACTGCTAGCTACCTAATATTTAAACACGCTGACTTCAAGTAGAAATGTAACTTTTTGTCATTCTTTTCGTTGGAGTTGTATGCTCCATTACTTGGCTGTGATGTGAGCCATTTATTCGTCGTTGTTTGTTAAGTGGAAGGAAAAGTCGTTTTAATTGATTCCTTATAGCGATCTATTCCAGATGCAAATGAAAATAGCATTGAAGATAAATTGGAGGAAACAATGGAACTGTCTGCCTACATCCAAAGTCAATGGACTAACTATGCAGTCAAAGCAGGCAGATACAAATGAAATTCTCATTGGCGTTGAGACATTATTCTAATTCGCCGTAGGTAACATATTTATTTGTATTTACATGCCATGTAAGGAGTCACGTCGTCTCTTAGAAAGTCATTTATAATAAAGAATGGTGAAGTGAGCAAGTTGGAGCACGAAACTAATAAGTAATTGTAAGTCAGTCAGTAGCTCTATATAATTGATATCTGTTGATATCCTAGAGAGCAGAATAAAAATAGAGTAGGCAGGTGCTTTAGTCATGTTTCATGTCATGTAGCTGTAAATGATAATAATATTAGTTACTTAACTTATGCAATCCACTTGTGTCTACTATTTTGTTTTGATAAGGGAGAAATGTAAAGATCGTGTAATGCAATGTTTCAGCAGATATTTAAGACAGTAGATATTTTGGTAGGTAGGGGCATTAGAGAGCAGGAAGTTTACAGTTTGCATTCAGCAAACAAATGGCAAATAGGACATATCTTTATTTACATACCTACAAGGATGTACATGTACGTAGTTGGCATTGCAAAATCATCTGCATGCATCTATTCTACATTAGCTACATCTAATAAACTGACAGAGGAGTCGTATATCGTGTAGAGAGAGAGCATAAGTGTGATAGCCCAGCAATTCGGGAACAAATACAAATAGATTGTGAGGAAGAGAGTGAGTGAAAGAGTGTTTTACTTTGAGATCGGTGACTTCCGTGTAGCAAGACTCACTCCGCGTGTTATCCGACAGCTGAACATTCCACTGACACGGTATCTCGAATAAAATGTGCGGATTCTGCGTGATCACAGCGTTAAAAATATCCTGATCTGCTAATGAAGTTGAGAGCATTGTCTGCAAGTCTCGCTCCGCTATCATTCGCCACAAATGTGGCCAATTCATTTTCCGTAGTTTCGACAGATCCATCAATATCACACCTACGACCACAAATACAATACACACAACACTTCAAAACATTTTCCCCATTGCCAACTCAAGACTCCCTTGCCAATCTCACATTGCTTTTCTTATTCTTATAAATCTCTACTGCAAGTTCTAACTACGCAAATATTCAGAGATTATTATTGCATGTCATCATGCAGCATATTTGTGTCCCCATACTCTTTTTAATGAAACAACTCACCTGTGTTGTAGCCTCTGCCCAGAGCTGGCCATGGCCGATGATTTTTCCACAGCTTACCCAGATACCAATCACTCTGATTTTCAACCAAACCCAATGCCTGAAATTCACATAATAATTGCACATCAATAACCTCAGCAGTAGATAAATTAAGCAAGATTATTTAAGAATTATTCCTCTAAATAATTATGAGCATAAATATAAGTAACTTTATTGTAAATAGCGAGATAACTGCTTTTTAGCACATTTCATTGGTGTCGTCGTACTGTCAACCATGCATTAGAATAAAAAGCGCTCTATTTTTTTATCCTCAAATGATGAATAGAAGTCTCTTCTGTGAGGTATTCTATTATTTTTAGATCGAAAGAAAACTGTATCATACTTAACGAAGAAAACTAATCATCTCCTCGGGGAACAAGTTAAAACAAGGTAAATCAATCCAGCCAACTTTATTCTGCGTGGGCAGTTGTTTCACAAATTAAAATTCTGTTTGCACATGCTCATATCCTAATCCTGGCTGAGAAACAACACAAGAAAGATTTCAAGCTAGGCATAGTCTACACCTGCATTTCCGTACAGAATGATAATTGGCAAGCAGAGAATTAATTTTGCAAAAACAATTTTGATTCTTGGACATATTCAAAGTTTGAGCTCTATTTTTAGAGCAAATTTTATTTAGCAAATATCCTAGCTGCCCTCTAATTAGCATCTCATAGTTAAGAGAATGTTTTCATTTGTTTCTTTTGTGGACAGTATGTTAACTGATTTCCAAATAAACTGGTTTTGTGTGCTAATAATGTATAGAGTTTTAGTAAAAGAAATAGCAGGCTGTGCTACTTGTAAATACTAGCAAAAGTTGTATGTGCATTGAATAAGTACGTGAAATAAAAGAAGAGATTAAGCAAGGGTATTGTAATTAAGGAAATAGAGAAGTGCAATAAAGTAAAAATGAAGTTAAATAGTTTCCTTTCTTTGGATTGAATGAGTTGCACAATGGCACAAGTCGGCATAATAGTCGACTAGACTAGAATTCTCTATTTACAGTATGTGGCATGTCTGACTGACTGAACATCGTCTATGTATGCAGTTGCTAGTTGGTTGGTGGTGGTGAATTGGAGTTGCATTGCAAGGCAGTTCGGGATTGCTCCGTATTTCTACATGTGGTGCCGTGCTGTGTTATTAAGGAGACTGTCGTGCTAATTTCCTTCAGACTTTGGCAAGATCGACAAGAAGCCGTAAGTTAAGTAACCGTTGGATTTGTGGGAAAAGAATAGAGGCCGAGTGTCATCTTCCCATCCATATCAGTTGAAATTGGCTTTCGTAGCTTTGGTCATGCCCTGGTTGGTTGTCTGCTCCTTTGCTTCCTTCGTCTCATCCTCCTGCAACAATGTTCACTTTTCCCTTTGATCACTCATGTGAATGTACATAGGAGGAGATAAAAAGTTGCTTTGCTTTTCTTTGGCTCATCTACTCTCGCCCTACAGGTACAACAAGCAGAGAGAGCCATTCTGTAAAGTAACTGCAATGTAGTCGCATATTGTTCAAGCTGAGATTTTACAAACCTTCCTTCTCTTCCTTCTCCTTCCTAACAAAAACAGAAGAATGAACAATGTTTCCTTCTGCCCCGGGATATATTCCTACCAACTAATTACTATAAAATGGAGACTAACAATAGCTACCCCTACACATTTTCATTAGTAGGTGTATTCAACTGAATAACTACCCACGGACTCCGACTTTTCACTCTAGCGCACTGCCGCAATCTTAATCCTAAATTTATACTCCTTCCTAGAGAGTACACACCACTACACTACTACACATTCCACTAAACAATCCCACACAATCTTTTCCTCCAAAACTGACACCACATTTTAAATAACATACGTTATAGTTGCATAGCAATAATTAATGCTCTTCTATGTAATGTACGTAATAATAGGTAAAAAAGTAATTAAATTAATAGTTTGTGTGGGAGTATACAATTTGTAATCCAGGAATCAATTTTTAGCTTTTACTATTTTTATTTATAAAATTTTTGCAGAAATAAGAGAAAGCTGTACTGAAGGCAGTTTAGTTTGATGTTTTCGGGAATATTTAGGATAACTGACAAAAGTATTAATTATTTCAGATAATATTGACAAAATAATGCGAGGAAGGACGTGGCCATGTAGGGGAAGATTGTGTAAAATGCAGTGAAATAGCCAAGGCTTAGCGTTGCTCTGTAAACAAAAACATCCACAGGAACGTAAATAAAGTGAAAAGTAAAGATTTACTTGGGAAATGCCCATTCTGGCAAAGAGACTCCAGAGCTGAGCGATGTCGGTAGCAAAGGTGACGTCCGTATCCAATACAATTACTTTGTCCAGGATAGAAGGCAGTGCTCGGGGCAACGTCAGCTTCAACAGCCCATAAACACCAGAATAGTGCTTGTTCGGAATCCAATTCACTTCAGGCACAACATTATCCGCCAAATAAAAGCTGACATCCACTAAAAATAGCCGAGCACATCAAATGAAACACCCACTGCCAATATCTTTTACCCCTCTCAGATATTATTATCTTGCTTAAATGCTATTCCGAACGGCACCTTTCCCAAATATATCTCCCTACATTGGATTGGAGCACAAATACCACAAGTCAGCCTTTACGCGCCTTTGCTCTTAAAACCTCCCAAATCTCAAATCCTCATCTCATTTTTCATTATCAATCCAGTCTATCTTTTATTTGACGATCATGGTTAAAACTAATAAATGTAAACTGCAATGTATGTACACAATTGTTTTGTGATTTAAGAATACTTATTTTTCTGCTAGATTAACAAACGAAATAAATCTTCCGCAAAATTGTGTGGCAGGGTACTCAACATGAATTATATTAGTAATTAATTATACTACTGTTGTCTGTTACGACGAAGTAATGTAGCTACAAAGGATCCCTAACGAAATTGAGACAGCAGAAAGGTATTTAATTCAAAACACGTTTTTACTACGTACGTGCACATTATGACTTACTATGTATTTGCTTTAAATATCAATCTCGGAGGTCCGTAGATGGTGAAATGCGGTCTAAACCCAATTTAATATCCGCATAAAAGGGAGAAAGTTAATTGCAAATAGATACGTAGTTACTTGAATATGTGTGTGGCCATGTAGTAGTTATATGAGCTATTCAAAGGGATTTTATTATTAGTTCTTAGCCTGCTAGCGATTAAGATTTTCAGTGTCCTAGAGAATAGCACTTAAACAATATTAGGCATTAGACAGTAAAGTAGTGACATAAAATCGTGAGGATGACTTTAGCTGGAGCAAAGTGATTAGACCGTCTCCTCCTCATCAAAGATTAAAAGCGCATTTAAAGGCTTCACATCTAATTCTCAATAATAATAAACGAAACACCAAATGACACGAAAATGATAAAGAAAACTCTTCTGGTAAGAGTCTTCTTGCGACTCATATATGCTTACTATGTGCGTGTATTTCATATAAATGTAAAAGAACAGTGAAAATCATTTCCCCTCTTTTTTATTACCTACACAGTAAAATAAAGGCTGACTTTCCTCAGTTTGCACTCCTATGTTCGTTAAAAAGGTGAAATGTCATAAAAACGACATCATTAAATTCTCAAGCGATAGAATGATGGAGTTATTTTATGAAAATAAATTGTAATATTCTTCTATTTCATTAGCTGGGCGATTTTATCTCTGTACAACATTCTCCTGCCTATTACTAAAGTGTAGTAGTCAAAAAAGTGAAGTTACTTCCCTTTTATTTCTTCTACTGTTTGACATTGAAAATTTGATTATTTTACCGAATAATACACAAAAACCTATATCTATTTGAAATAGCTACAAAAATTAAAGAGTTTGACTGTATACGTCACCCTCTTGTTTGTTTGTTTCTATTTTATATCTGGCTAGCTATTAGATTAATGTTACATGGTACAAGCAAACGTTACTGTATACGTAGTTCAGGGATGCGTTATTATACAATTTGCCATAAAATCATTTGACTTGAAGTTTTGTCGCTGTTCCAAATATAAAATCCCCGAATATTTCGTATAAGTGATAAAGAACACAAATGCATTCATGTCGCTCACTACTTCTCCCAACTATGCTATAAGAAAATAAATTACAGGTTTTTAGGGTCTATAAAATTTTAAGTGCCTACTGAATGAGTTAAAGAAGTGGAAGATTTGATGACGTTTTTTGTTTGGCAGGTTTTGCTTTTGCACTGGGGTGATAACGAAATAACATTGCATAGCTACGTGGGAATAAAAAGGAAGGAGTGTCACTTACTTTGTGGAATGTTCCAAGTGCTAAATAACGTTCTCAGGATCAAATGAGCTTTAGCATCCGCCATCAAGTGCAAATGCAACGGTCTTTTCCGGTAAAACAACATCGACTTGATGAGTGTCACGACAGAGCGACTCGAATTATTCCCCGCACACACGATGGCTACATGAATGACCTCACATTTGCCCACTACCCCGTCACCCTAAAAAATACAATCCACACTTTAATCAATTGGCCATTTTTAAGAAAAGAAGTACCAATGCATTTCATGACAAGTACTATCATTCAGTAAGAATTCTTCACATTTCTTTAATTTTCATCTTAGCAGACGTAGTCAATGTTAGTCACATAAAAATTGGGCAAGTACGTGTAGTACATATTATGGCAAGAAACAAACGTGTTCAACTTGGTACTTATTTAATACCGTTAAAAATACATTCTCCACTACAGCTCTGTACTTCCGTTATGAATTTATTAAATCGCTATTTATATTAAATATATATTCAGTAATGTGCTATAATATTAAGTTATAACTGGAACATTGTTTCACATTTGCTGTTTGTGCTAGTGAATAAATTATAATTATACGTACCTGCCAATATCATTTAAATATACCCAGTCGAAGAAATAATGTGGAGCTGCGATTCACAATTATTGTTGATTTACACATAAAGCATTTTTTGATCAGCAAAATAATAATGGTGATTGACTATTTTTATAAACTTTGAACATATGCGAAAAAATCTGAAGTCGTCGTCGTCATCTTTACTCACCCTACTGTTCATTTGGATCATCATACTAAGTTAATTATCGTATACTTTTACCTTGTTAGTTATTTTTATTACAATTCAACTGACAACTTATATAAATATGACATTATTTGGGTAAATTAATTAGGTGTGTCCAAGACAACTTCTTGGGGCCCTTTGCTACAATATTATGCTTGAAGTATTATGATCTAGTGAAGACGAGGACGAGGGACAATGAATACGGTTTCTACATGCTGTGCGTGCGTGATACAGTAATTGTAATATTCAGCCAATGCACAAAGCTGTAGGATGAGAATTAGAAAATGTTTGAACGCAGTAGCATGAAAGAATAGCAGTCAACAGCTCTCTCTAACGACACCACGCTAAGTTGCCCAACAAACAAAGAATCTACTGAAAAAGAATCCAAGCATTTTATGAATGCGCATCAATGAGCATGTTAAATTACTATTTAATTGCGAAGATTATTGTGAACAGTACATTTTACCATTTACTATTTATGTAATGCAATTCAAAATTTTTAAGGCGATATGTTTTGAGTGTTTTCCTAGAATTGCTTTTCAGTAAATAAATAAGCAGCAGAAAGGCAGTGCTCTTTTTTGTATTGCTAAATATACATAAGTAATAGTTAGTTCTATTAATATATCAAGAATACGCCTCTCAAAAGAATTTCATTTAATACATTACTTAAAAGTGAGATTATTTAGGAGATAATAAAAGCAGCGAGGTTGAAGCTCCTCTTCTTGTAATTAAATACTTAAAAACTGTAATGCACGAAGTTTATCAAGGAAGAGTCAAGTAACTGTGTTTGTTTTGTTTACTATAATATATTTATATTTAACTACTGTGTAACCTACATTACTTGGCAATGGCATTCATTTCTTTGGCTACGTATAATTACTATCACACTATGAACTATTATACATATGTACACATATAAATAGGTACTTCCTTATTGTTATGGCATAGCATTAAATAAATGTTAGGCTACTATCTTCATCATCAGATTTCATTCATTCATCTCATCTGCCTTTTACCCCTTGTCACACTAACATCTATCAGTCTCATTCCATTTCTTAAAAAACAGGAATTTATATAAAAAGCTCTTTTCATCCAACAATAATCCTTAAACTATACACCTGCACTTAAGATTTAAAGAAAAGAAAAGATTGTAATTTTCAAGATGAACTTTAAGAGTTATACTAGGCAATTAGCTCGAAGATTTTTTGCAAATATTATTATCATGACAAGTCTGTCGGAGGAACTGCAGTCACTTAATCTTCGACTATTTTCCTCGTTGTCAGTTTCTGGTTTGTACTACAAGATGTTTAGATTTTAGGTAGGGCTGAATCTACGAGCAAATAAATCTCTTGAGATTTTTGAAGATGACATGTCAAGGTAAAATAAAAAACGATCATTACAAATTAGGAATCACATGCATCTGTTCACATTGTACGCTGCACTTGCAAGTTTAATTGTTTGTAGCAGCTACTATTTATTTATTTCAAGTATTTCTTTCTTTCCTTGCTCAAATTATTTCCTTCAACTACTAGAGAACGTTTAAAAAGATAAAAAGGGGTTTCTGTTCTTTCATTTTTAAAATGTATCGGAAAGCTACAATAAAACTAAGCATATCATTCAGTTCGACAATTAGTTTGCTAGCCATTCACATATATTTTACTTGCACCTTGTAACGTAACAAAGAAAAATAATAATAATTATCAGCAACTGTACACCTAAATGCCATAGCTGCATTATCAATTTTTAGGTTCATCATTACCTAATTTATTAGGTATCATAATTGCATGTAACTATGTAGCATGGAGTAATCCAATAGATAAAATGTGTACTTTTGTATTTGTGTAGCGTTTCTGAAAGTATAAAACCTCTTTGTCTGATTGTGCTTAGCATAATATGGTATTTACTGTTTAATTTTACCTTCCTGTACTTATAGAATTATTACATTATAGTCACTAAAGCGTTGATAACAAGGCATTAATGCCCAGCCTTTTTTAACTGTAGCCCAACGTATGGATTTAAAAGCCAGTTTTCATTAGAGCCAGTGCATTTTTGTAGTAAGAGCAAGTAGGGAAGGATTGAGCAAACTCAACATAGACATTGTGGTAGTACATGATTGTAAAATATGTTTTTATTACTGCTTTCTATTATTTTATTATGATGATCAATTTGCTTGTCAGATGAAGATGAGAGATGAAGATGCACCATAACAAGATATCTTGAAGTACTGTAATCACAATGTAATAATAATTGCATCTTTATCTATCTTTCATGCTAAGCAATAATAATTAAATAACCAGAAGTCGACAGCCATGCTAAAGATATACTGCCTGCATTATAATTATCCTCGGTACCAACACATGCACTTATTGTACATAGGCAGTATAAAATCATTTTGTAGGGGATTGCAATAAATAGTACTACTTAATGGTATTTTTATCGCTAAAATATTGTAAATAATGAATGAAACTAGCCAATAAATATGCATTTGGCAAACTGAGCAGGTTATGCAGAAGAGCTATGCAAACATTATACAGGAGTAAATACATGTTCTGGTTTCCTGTTCAGCACTGTGCTAATTGTATGCAGTCACAGCATTCTAAAGGGAATTATATGGGAAGTTCTTGAACTTGACAAAGAAATTTGACAAAGGTCAAGCTTATCTTTTAACTTGGTTTTACTCTGCCCTTCCACCTCACTTTTTCTCCATTTAATATCTTTCTTCGCCATGAGGAAATTAGAGAAGCGAATACGAGGTTTTAACATTATCAGAAGGTCAGTCAGTCAACCGGCACTCGTTCCCGATGCAGAATTAAATCCATTAGCGATACATACATAAATCAACTTTGTTGCAATTCCCACTTCCCACTGTACTAAATCTATTCGCAGAAATTCTGTTACTTCCGAGAAATAGCGATCTTTTTAAAATGAGTGTGACAGTTGAGTTTTAAAATTGACTGCACCAGCTCACCACGAAAAATTTGCAAGAATAAATGCATTTACTTCGCTCGATGGTTGTAATCTGACTCTGTGTCTGAGAGCATCTCATCGAATCCTTCCTATAATATTATACTTACTTTACTTACTTTAGAGTTACGTACCGTTATTTAATACGATCCTACTCAAACTCATTCTCATCCTTGTTGCCAATAATAAATGATTTTCAGAGAACGTACCTACACTTTTTTAATCCTGTACGTACTGTACCTTTAAGCATAACGAACTACAACCGTTGCAATTGCAATTGCAGAATTTCTATCTTATCTGTTGTGCAACTGCAGCAACTAGGAATGATGTGTAATATAATACAATGCTTAATGCAAAGGGATGAATGCAAGTCTTTCATGGGTAATGGGAAGGAAATTTCATCATTTTTCATTATTTCCATCAATTATATACCATTTTACAGGCTATACCAGCTGCTAATGTCAGTTAAAACTGCGAAAAATAGAGTGGAGTAAATTTTCTATGAGATTTTATTCCTCGGCGATTGCACAAGGCAATTTTTTGAAGTGCAGACACACTGCATCCAATGATAACCCTAATTACAGTAATTTTACGAGCTCCATTTCATGTAAATAAATTGAATCGTCTACTTCTAGAAATTACATATGCAAATTTTCAACTGATTATTCAAAAATAATCTGCAATGATCACTGTATCATGGAGTAAAGCTTCATTTCTGTGATTTGAAATGGAAGTGCATCGTTAGGTATACATAAATATATCTTCATCATAAATTTTACGTAGAATACATATAGAAACAGTAAACTGCTTTGCATTTCTATAATTTTTTACTCACCATTTCTGCCGACGACGCAGACAACTTCCGGTGAAATCCCACAGCACCATTTCCTTCTTGAGACAATTGTCCTTGAGAATTTTTTTGAAGTTTTAGCACTCCTTCGACAGATTTGACTGCGTTTGCATCTTTACCCATCAGCACCTCTCTCCAGGCCAAATCAAATATGACTCCTTCTGGAGAAACTGCAAAATTAAAAACATTTTAATCAAGTTTTATGTTACTGTCAAAAAATATCGTGTTGACATTAAAGTCATAGCAATACCTTAAATATGCTTTAATTTTGTTAGCAGGTAAGCACGAGTATACCCAAAGTCTAAAAATATTGCGACATTAAAAATCTTTAAATTGCAGTGCATATTATTATGACTTAAATACATTGACATTACATTATTCCGCTATCTAGTGTGACAACTAGGAATGAATTTTGTGACTAAGTATGATATCTGTAAATAAACAATTATCTGTATAATGCAATATAAAATATAATTCAGTTTACTCATTAAAATGAATGTATGCACGCAAAATTACAAATTGTATAAGAATTTGCATGTAAACTACAAATATATGGTTAGTATCTCGGTATTAAAGCAAACGATAGTAGAAGTAGAGATAACAATATGGAAAAGACTACTTTTAAATATTGTTATAGTATGAAAGATAAAAGTGACAGCAATATTTTATATTCCATTTGTTTACAATTGCATATTTTCTTGTTCTGTCAGTTAATGCCTAGAAATATATAATGTAGAAAGAGATTAGTTGCTAAGTACTATTTTCAGGAGGAATAAACAAACTTTTGTTTAGATTTTGATTGTTTAGTAGGGGTAATAATAATCAAGAGGAAGTACGTGAATAAGAAATTAAGAATAACCAACTTTATGTAAGTAGGTAATCTTTATGTAATAATAAAGTAGTTACACAAGTAGCAACCAATATGAAGTGGGGAAGGCAAGTGTAATAAATAAACACAAAAATGAGGCAAGCCGTAACGAATTAACTGGACTGCCGTAAAAAGCATAGTCATTGCTGTAGCAAGAACAATTTTAGTAAAACAAAATACAAAATGGGACTGTTTTTGAGACAATTTTCTTATTCACATAGTAAGTATACCCAGACCAAGACATATTTATCTATCGTCTGCAACAATTAGGGAAACAATAGAGAATAACACACAAATTATATTATAGTAAATCAAACCAAACTAAGTTTTGCAGCACCAATTAGGTATTTAAAAAAAAATGCACAACTAACGTGATATATATTAATTGGGCTATACCATAATTAAAATATATATTTACTATCCGTACATTTTATATAAGATATGAAGCAATATTTTTTCTGCTAATTTTAATTTATAATGAATAGCATTTGAAAAATCATCTTAATCTTGGCCACGATAATCCTGTGATAAAAAGCACTACTAGAAACTTTACGGCAGAAAAAAGATTAAATGGATGGCTGGTTGTTGGTCAGTGTGTACGGGAAGAATCTAATCACATCCGCTTTCCATGCTGTTAATTCTATTCTATTAAATTCTGTCTTCACATCCTCATTCACATTACATTTTTTAGAAAATTGCGAACATCCGCGCAAATACTATTGGACTGGAATTTTCATAGCTTCTTTCCAGTCGGTTGACTTCTTACAAGATCAACTATACTACGCCTACGGTGGGGATGCAAAAAAATGCACAGAGTACAATAATTATTGTGCAGTGTACTCTGCCTTATAGCTTTAAGTGCGCAATAATATAGTACACACACATGCTCTGTATCGTATCTAATTTTGAAATCTATCCGTATCTGCTTTGCGAATCGATGTATTTTATAGCGTATACTGGTACTTGGTACACACAAAGCAATTGTATCCAGCTGAGCTGCATTAGCCAACTATTATCTAACTATGGCTGTTGCTATTTGTACAACTTCTGGTTATTCTAGACTGGAAATGGCGAGACATAACAAATATTGCTCATCCATAAAAATCTTATAACAAGATTATTTACTAAATATTGGTGTATACATAATTATACGCAGACGGACGTGATATTACTAACATACTAATACTGTCCAACTAAATCTTTATACCTAATACTTTTTTAAATTCCTCTGTTCTTCCATTTAATCTCTTCCTAATTCCGAATCGGAATGCTTAACCGCACACTACATTTTCCATTGTCATTTTTGAACAATTATTAAGTTATGATGCGATTAGAGAAGGTGCTAGGCAAAATCATGGAGCTTATAATTTGAGAAAATAGTCGCAATTGTTGGTGCTGAAAGTGCTGATGTTTAAATATTAGTACTAATCCAATACCTACCTACCTATGTAAATTAACAAAGCTGATTTTATGAATAAATTAAATCCCATTGAGCACATTCGCCTTATATATAATCGCTTACTTATTCTCCAATGTAGTTTTTGGATTGATTAAATGTAAATAAGTATCTATCTGATGTGATAGATAAAATGTATTAGCATGCACAAAACTATATACAAAATGTATAGCACATGTATTATTATATCTGTAATACTCGTATAATATGTATGTTCTAACCAGCGACCTTCGATTTTCTATTTAAGTGTCATCGCCATTATACAATTACTTTGCACTATCTTCTTTGAATTTTTTATAGCTTTTTTAATACATTTTAGACAAATAAAAAATTTGTGTAACTTATGTTTTTCATTGTCTACGTTAGTAATTATTTTTTCTTCAGTGCATCATTATCATTAGTCTGTGTAGATGCTCCGTATAGTATGCTCCGCCATTTTTCAGTCATATAATAGTATGTCCCTCACTTAGAACTTGACAAGTTTTATGTAATTATAATATTATTATTTATTAGTTGTAAAATAATTATGTTATAACAATAGCATAATAAATAATATTTTGCATTTATTATACAGCATGAATTTACCTGTACTAACAAAGTACAAGTTAAGTACTATGTTAGAAATAAATATACCTACTATAATGAAATGATCGAAATGAAGGGAAGACATAAAGAAAGCGGCCCGGACGTTAAATTATCAAGAAATAAACTCATGATGCCCTTGCCATAGATCAATTCAGGAATTAAAATTTTAGAAAATGTCTATTGAATTAGCAATGACAAAACGTGTAAGCATAGACGAAAACTGTAGGACAAGATGAATTTGCAGTTTAAACAATTGCAAGAACTGTTTAAACGAAGTGAAACGCATGCACACAGATCATGCCGTGATTGACTGATCATCGTATCAAAAGCTGTGTACAGGTAATTTTATATTGTCACGTAAATAAAATTGGTGTTATATAAGCCACCCTCTTCGTAGCTTAGTTAGTTAGAGTTTCATTATATACTACGTATATGCTGCTTACAGAGTTTCTATAGTTATAGTAAAATAAATATCCCTTCTTGGTTTTAAGACAGTTTATAAGTGAGTAACTCCATTTGAAGAGTAGGAGGTGCGAACTTGGTATTTGGTATATGTACTAACTACACTTATCGACTATCTTGATTGTGTAAAAAATAAATACAAAAGAAGCAAAGACAGTACATCATCGTATTCTATATACTATCTGTCTGTTCTGCTCTGTTCTGCAAGTAAAAATTCAAGGTGAAGTTCAGCTCAAAACTTTTTTTACAATTTGCTTTGTAATGTACTAATGTAGGTATTGTGAAAAGGGGAGATTATTAGTGAGAAGTGAAGGATGGAAATTTCTTCATCTCATCACATCAGTCGAGTCCGTTTCCGTTGTAGCAAATGAGTTCCTCCTCACCTACCTTTTCTGTTTCTACAATTCTTTTTTCTTCATCTGCTGAAAGACTTGCTCTCATCTTACAGTTACCACTATATACAAGTTTTAATAAGTAGTTATCGTAACTTGAAATGAATATAATCCTTTACATGTGCTAATAAACGTCACTACTAAATTATTTATATGAGCAATACTCATCAAGAACTACCTTACTATGACTACATGACCTAATATCCGTTCTCTCACATCCCCAACCAATTTCAGTAACATTATTATCTTTGTGCCACATTAATTTCGTCTCCCACTGGCAGTCACGAAGTAAAAGAATAGTTAAAGTTTTTACCTAAGACTGGAAATGTGTAATAATTAGAAATAATTTTTTTGGATACATTTTACAAGAGTTGACATTCATTTGTCCATAATTCGACATAATTATTCTTACATTGGTCGAATCATTGGGAAAAATAAGCTAGAATAAGTTTAAGTCAATGAAATATAGTGCTGCTGAATTAAAAGTACAATCCAAGAAAAGATTATTTAATATATACCCATCGCAACTCATCTTATGTAACAATTTTTCATGTACGCAGACTTTGGGGAACCTAGATAGGAGTACCTAATTGCATAAAAGTTATACAATATTTGTGTACGCAAAAATTATATTCCTCTTCCGTCTTTCCTACCACCTTTCCTCTTTCATTTTTATTCCTTTTATCATATGTACACATTTTCCCATGGAACATTACGTCTTAGTCTTACGTCACGTCACATCACTCACGTTGGTAAAACCAATGCAAATCAGTAGTAAATTAGCATGAGCTGAGCTTGTAATGACTACACTTTACTTGCATTTTGGAATTCGTCTCGTACATTAATTACATGAGTATAAAAATCCTTTTCCGGAGGATTGACATGGCTATCTACTATTTAAGGTAGACACATAAACATTTTTCCTTTCTTTGGATGGGAAATGGGGATCGATCTCATAATTAAATATAGTGATGCATACGTAGGTATATCATATGAATGGAATTCATAGATGGACAAATTTTATATGCATGTAAGTATATAGTGATAGAATATCGCACCTCTGAACTCAACTCATTTCGAGTATAATATTATTACCATTAATAATTCAGCTTAAATATTTAGTATTCGACATTATGTTTATGTAGGCGGCTATAATATAAAATCCTTACAGTAGGTACATACTTAGGTAGGTTATATTATTTTATGTTAAGTTGGTGTTATGACATTCATATATGAAGACGAGCTACTTTACATGCCTAAATAGCATAATCGTGTATTTATCTAAGTGAATTCCCTCGTCAGTTCTGGACAACTCAACTTTAGTTAGCAATTTAAAATATCAAGCAAATAAACCAGAAAAAATCCATTGTACTTTTTAATGAGTAGCCAGTTGGCAATATTTTTCACACAAAACACATTTTCATTTTGTTATTATCTTTTCACATACCGATAACTGATTTCACTCCTCTTAGACTTGCTGGATTGCATAATATGTAGGCTATTAAATGACTTCAAGCTGTTTGGACATTTTTGTCGTTTACGTAGCTACCTATAATATTTAATGTAGAAATCCACCTAATTGCAAAGTAGGTGCCTATAGTGACTGAATATCGCATCACAGGATTAAATCTCAACTATTTAGTAAATCAAAGTTCCTCTCCTCTTTCAAGGAGACACGGAAACAAAATGGCGTTCAATTATCTTCGCTTGAAATGGACAGGAAGGTTTTTTGTCATACTAATACGCCTTCATTGTTTGTTTTTTGCAATTATGGCTTGACAATCAGACTATCCCAACCCCAACCAACTCACTTTAGCAAAAATAGTTTTTATACGTAGTCGTCGGATTGTATAACCATGCCGTATACAACAGGTAATAC
Organism: Tomocerus nigrus; assembly: GCA_019776505.1. Lineage (NCBI taxonomy): Eukaryota > Metazoa > Arthropoda > Collembola > Entomobryomorpha > Tomoceridae > Tomocerus > Tomocerus nigrus. The sequence goes on along the minus strand of JABASI010000550.1, from coordinate 908 downwards.
TTTGATCATATCTAGAGTGTATGATCATTAGTTGAGAATGTATCTTATTTAGTCAATGAAAAGGGAGCATAATTGAAACCTTTGAAGATCATTCATCCAATAATTTTACGTATTCTTGACAAATCACAATATTTCATTATGTAATTTATGAAAAGTAAAGTAAGCTTAACAATAACGACAGAAATGAAATTATTCAGGTTATACTCGTGGTCATGCATCAAAAATGGTTAGGTGCTTGCCATTTTAATATTTGATTACGCGCTAAATAATTCCATATTTCATTGCAGTTTTATCGTTAAACTTATTTTTAGTTTTATTTAAGTAGTCTCCACTGATTTTGCTTCCCTTTTTCAGATTTTTAGCATTATCTCTATTCTGGAAAGCATGCCACCATATCAATTAATAATTATTCTGCTTTTAATATATAACTCAGATTAGATCAATATTTTATAAAAGTCAGAATACGAAAGATATTTGAATCGACATTTTTATGCCTATCTATGTATATGGATTAAGTAATTTTGTTTTCCAAATCCTCCTCTCGAAAATACCAAAAAAGGTTGGACAAGTAAGTAACTATCAAATTTGCTCCTGTTTTCAACTAAAAATTCCCAAATAACATAAAGAATAGATATAATTAAAATAGGGCATGTAATAATATACGAATATTCGACTTAACCCTAGAATGGATGAACTGTCCCAAAACTGGGAAAAAAATTCTTAAAATTATCTGTCCCGAAGATGGGACAGATAATAATACGCTTAAGGATACAGTGTCCCATGAATGGGACAATTCTGTTGCTGCTATTGGCTGCTAGCAAGCTATTGTTTGTAAGCAGCCAATCACAGTTAAAGAATCAATGTCCCACCACTTAGACAGTTCATCTCTTTATGTTAATTTTGAGCAT
>JABASI010000549.1:0-36486 GCA_019776505.1 Tomocerus nigrus | reverse complement strand
ACGTTCAGTACGAATCTGCTTGCAAATGGTAGCTTGAATGCACCTAGGTAATGCAATACTAGTAGAGCACGGAACACGATAGAACTAAAAAGTTCCATGCATAGCATACGCACAGTTTGTTGGAGGTGGCTACTAGTGGCAATGGCAAGATACTTACAATTAGTACCAGTACGCCAGTAATTATATACCTATTACCTACCTATTAACACATTCTGTGGATTTGCCAGTGGAGAAGAAGTTGCAGTGAAAGCATCGCTGCTCGAATGTGCTCACGCAATGAGATGCTCGATTATAGAGAGCAGAATGCTGGACACAATTGCCGCCCAGGAGAATTGTCCGGGGTGAGTTTTAAAATTCAGTTTACAAGTTATTTTGAATCATACTCATGACGTGGCATAGTTATCGTCATTATTAAATATGCATGTACGTCCATTGACTCTAAGATGCATTTTTTCTTATTCGTTAAAACAGGAAAGAAAATTGTGCCAAGATGATTGCTACGATTCTAATAGCCGAATACCGGCGCTTTGTGGTTCTTCCAGTATACGGGCAAAATCTAATGAGCTTTATGGTATTCAACTGCTCCATTTAAAAAATTAAGGCTTTATTAATTAATGTATAAATGTAAACCTGACACTATACATGCTTTTGGCTTTTTAAATATTTTTAGATGGAGGAACAAGAACTGGGGCTCCCAGTTCCAGAAATCCAATTCATTTTGAAAGAAATCTTAATCGCTATCGACTTTCTCCACAGGGCAGGAATCGTCCACACAGATATCAAAACTGCAAACGTATGCTACGCTCGGCACCATGTCCAAGACACTATAACAAAGATAAAAATCATTGATTTTGGCAACGCCGTTTCCGCGGACAGGTTGGGAAGCTACGAAGTGTGCACCCCATTCTACCGCCCTCCCGAGGTCTGGCTTAAGAATTTTTGGACGCCAAAAATTGACCTTTACGGGGTGGGCTGCATCGCGTTAGAACTTTTTAAAGGGAATTATCTACTTCCAACTCATCACGCCCATGAATATCTCCGTTGGACGGAGAAACTGAGCGACAAACGCATACCACAGAGGTAAGTTTTTAAGATCAATAATTTTCAAGCACAATGTTTCAAATTTGATATAACTTAATCTTCTCATTCAATTGTGGAGACATTCACTTCACCCCAAATAATTCCTATAGGGAATTTAGGAACTTCTATAAAATCGTGCCTTGCATTGGATTGCAAATCAAATTCCTTTTAAATATTTAACAATAATAATAAATATATATGTATCTATGTTATTAGCAAAATGGTCACTTATTTTTGGCATCGAATTGACTCTGTCAATTAAAAATGAACCTTTAGTATTTGTATCATCAATATTTTTAACATTAATGATAAAAACTTTTCTTGCTGTATCTTTAAAATAATGACTTTTTGTTATAACTAGTATTTCCATCGAACCAATTAAAGCCACTGCAAGTGTCCTAAATATTTTCAATTTTGGGATTTAAAAAAATCTTGACTACAAACAAAATTTCATTTAGAGCTCATACATTCTTCAGTTCTTAATGTAGGTACCTGTATCGAATATAACGCACTTACTTATTCTTTTAGCTTGAAGCATGACGGAAACAAACACTTCTTTAACAGAAGAGGCAGTGTAGTAAGTTGCGGCGAATGTGGGCCCACTCCAGAAATGGCACAACTATCGGTAATTCCTCTACCAAAAATAATTTTCTAATTTCATCAGTTGGGGATACGTTTTTCAAAACTTTTGAATCTTTGTTTCAGGATCTTTTCCTGTCGGAGGATCCCCTCTTGCTTAAATTTCACGAATTATGTGCTGGTCTTCTGGAACCAGATCCAACTGTACGATTCTCTGCTGAGGAAGCACTTAACCAACTTTTCTTTGAAGAAATGATTGCAAATCCCGACAATGAGTAATAAAATGTAGATCGGATTCACAGCACCTTTAGCACATACTTTATGCATAGTGAGTAAGAGTAACGAGCCATAATTATGATTTCATAAATGCATGTAGAAATAGTAAGTAGTAGGTAGCATTTCTTTGACTGCATGTTTTTATTTGCATACGTAGGAATTAGATTATAATAAAATATAAAAACTGTATGGCAAAAATAAATCCACTAATTATTTGCTTATAATATTATTAGATGTTGTAAAATTAAACATTTAGTATACAGGGATTTAAACGACGGTAAAGCTGATTTCGACCAGTTGTCTATGATGTGGGTGGTACTTAAAATTGACAATGTCATCAGTGTCGTAGAATATTTGAATTTCTTTGTTCTTCTTCTTAATGTAATGCGTAATAGGACCCTGCAATTGTTTAACATAAGAATATAAAATTATACCTTGTTATATACTTAATTACCTATACTATAAGATTAGTTTGGATTAGTTTAACTTACATTTAAAGTATATGTTACTGTGTAATTAAGATTCGGTTTTAAAGGTATCGGCTGAGGAAATTCAACATGGAAGACACTCGCAGGAAGAACTCGCAGAGTTGTTTTTACCATTCCTAAGGGTGTAGATTTTTCCTTAAGCCAAACTCCAACAGTAATATCGTAGTTTATGGGAGGAGCAATGTCAGGACTTGGGAATCCAGCACTTATTAGTGAAATCGGATGATCAACTTCAAATCTATTAAATAAATGACAATTAATAATTAATTAATAGTAAATAAAACTTAAAATATTTGCTTGCAATAAAAGTTTAACAGCTTACGAATCTTCTCTCATGTTTGTCATTTCGTAGTAGTATGGTTCATCTGTAAATCGTTTACAAAAGTGGGCTGTGTAAGATTTCTTGTAGGGCGCCCGACTCATATCGTTAAACCACAATTTAGGAAGCTGATCCCTAAATTATTAAATAAAATGGTAATACAAGAAACTAAATGATAATAGCAAATTCCTGGCGAAATATATTTTTAAGTTATTATAAATAATTTCAAACTAATAAAGATAATAGAAATGACTCATATTGGTTCCGGGCAATGAAAGATTCCCAACTAAAAAGGCTAAATGTCAGTGCAGCTACTGCATTCCTTTCGTTATATTTTATGATAGATTTATTTTTTATTTTTCACTTCATTTTGGGTGTTTTATTTTAAAACTAACAATGTAAGGTGTAAATAACATTCTCATAATTCGTAGTTGAAATGTGCATGAGACAATTTAGAAATCCCAACTCACAAGCTAATAATATTATTATGAGTTACCTTTGATCTTTAGAAATCGCCATGTGCTGAAATAGGGAAACAGCTTCATCGGGCAGCAGTACTCTTTTTGGAACGACCTGAAGTGACAGGTCAGTTAAACTCATTACGGGAAAACGAATTAAGTTTAACGCCCAATTAAGTACTCGGCGGTGATTACGAGGAAGTTGTTCTAGATCTTGTCGACTACATTCTGCTTCTGCCCATCTAATCCAATCATATTTAATTTGAGAATATTAGGAGTATGTTAACTACTTATTTATAAAAACACTTAGTGGCATTTATTGAAAAAGGAAAGATATAGCAGAAGGTACTTACCTCATGGCTGCATCAAACAATTCAATTTCAAAGATATTTAATTCGTCCTGCTGAATAAAATGGCATAAGGTCTTGTGGCTTATTTGCAGAAAGTCCTCGGTGGTCACTATTTTCCAAAAGTTCCTACCCAACACAAATAATTGTTATCGTTTATCAGATAGAAGTATTAAATAAACAAATGAAGGCGATAAAGGTGAGCCACCGGCTATGACTAATTTGACATGGCAGTGCTAGGAAATGTTTAAAAGGACAATAAATCATGGCTAGCATAAAAGATAGTTAACAGAGCATTAACAACGAAAGTATTTTGAGTATGGAATTTACTTGTTTACGTAGGCGTGTGCCTGATTGCGTAATTCCTCTTCATCCAGCAATTCAGCAGCTTCATAAATGGTGAGAGCATTGGTGGATCTTAAATTCATGCCGAGTAAATGAGCAGTTTTCCTTCCCAACTCTGGGATGTCATATTTTTTAGCGGCGTACAAAACATCAACAGGAGCATGATCGGCTTCTTTGAATTGGGAATCAAATTCCCCACTGTAAATGAACTGAATAGGGAGAAAAACAGAGAGTCCTGATAGAGAGAAAAAAGAAAAGAGACACCCACATGCTTATACGAATTGAAAATTGGAAAAGTGAGTGAATGCTAAAAAGTTTCTTACCTTGAGCATAACTTTAAAGGCCGAGGGTTGAACATCCGGAATGGAAATCAGTTCATCTTCCTTCGGAGCGAGATCACCGTTAAACATCGCTTCAAAAACACTCGAGCTCACCACCAACACAAACTTATGAGCGGAAATTCGTTCATGACTCTCGCCGACAACAAACGTGACATCGTGGAATAATTTCTCTCTAGACAAAATGAACGAGAGTTTTTCAATGAGGGACGGATGCTCATAACGCCAACCTGCAGACTCAGCCAACGACCTTCGTCTACCATGTCCATGCGTTATTAGAGCTAGCTTTGTGTCTGTCTGACTTTCATATCTCTTTGTCTCATACGTTCTCGTCTCCATCCTTCCTTTCAGCTCTCTCATCGATGACAAATCTTGCCGATCCTAAGTCTTTCACCGAATCCAAACAAAAGTCCATACAAATTATCCTTTTTTTAATCCTCTGAGATTTCTTATTTATAACCATTAAAATCTAATTGACTAATATTGGAAATTATTTATGAAAGAGGATATCTCTTGAACAACTACAAAAGACAAGTAAGCATGTCTGAGCCCAAAAGTTTATATTAAATATTAACTACTTTTTGGCAGTCACATTCGTACAACTACCAACCAATATCTTCATTTTTACACATTCAACTTGGTTTGATACTCAGCTCCCAACGGCCTACAGTAATTAAATGAAATGGAATCTAACGTTGACTTTGGTTATGGCTTCACATTTGTTTGCTCGAAAATTTTTCTAATTGACTCATGGATAGTTGTCAATCCAATGGAAAACAACTCTGAACTGAAATGGATACACAGTCGGACGATTTAGTTACACAGAGTAATCTTATTTACTGAGAGAATAAACAAAGTATTTATATCAGAGAAAAAGAGTCCATTTAAGATTAGTAGCTTGATATAATAAATGAACAGAAAGTTCCATTCTAGAATGGACTGGAAATCAAGGTCCAATTCAGTGTCATGGTATTAACACTAAAATTCTTAGCCATCCTTAAGATTTAAGTCTCGCCCTTTAGCTTTTTCAATATCTCCTCATTTCCTTGCAGCAAGCAGCTTATGCCATACTATACTAGTACTACGTATTAACTATCCCATTAATACAACATCAATTCACTAAAACTGGATTTAGGTGGTCACCCTCTTCTTCTCTTATCGCATTCATGCAATTTGAACCATATCTTGTATCACAGTTCAGTGAGATGGTTATTATTGACGTTGAAAATGCGTCCATTTCAAGGAACTTTGGAAATTCGGACAAAAAATAGATAAAGAACAATTGTAACCGCTCTTGTTGTTGTCCTACCGTAAGAATTATTCACTGTCATCTATAATATTACTAACACAGATAGTAAATGTGAGCAAGGACGCGTCATTTCACTTTACGAGCATCTAAGTTAATAGTATGCAATTCTAATAATAGCGATTCATTAATAGAATATTGCATTCAATGCTGAAATAGCGAAGTAATATCATCTATTATCTATTTTAGGAATACCTAATGTCGGATATCGCATTATAGAATAAAATGTAGGGTGCACTGAACCATGATAGTAGTAATGAACAACCTTATTTTATTACATTTGCAGAGATGATTGCATAATAATTACTTTATATTTATTTAATATGTTTCATATAGAGCATGTAATATCAGAAAGGAAGGAAGGGCTGTTAAGTATAGGAGAGATCTTGTGTTTAGCAGCATCATGTAAAAAGTGAAATGCCCATCCTTAGCATAAATATATTTCTGCATAATAGAATGAGATTGGTTCTAGCTGAATATTCCACACCACATCAGAATCAGATTGCATTGTACGCGTGTGACTCCATGTTGTCCCACTACGTAATAATAATATGATTAGGATGAATAAACTACTTGCTTATACCACTATCAGGAATAAATATTTGTGATTCATGCCAAGACTGAGAGCCTATGACCCACAATGGACCAATTTAAGTAAACAAAATATAAAGTTACTTACATAGTTACGCTAATAACAGAAGATAAGCAGTCTTCTTAGTAAGTTGGCTAATACAATATATAAGTAGGTACTAGCAATACGGATATCTACGTCATTTTTACAGATAAAAATAAAAATAAGATGTAATCGTATCGTAAATGACTTTATGTGCATTACTACACATAGATTCACATATTTAGTAAGAAATTCTGTAAATAATACTGTTAGTTATGAAATGACGCGAGCAGACAATAATTGGTGTCCAGTATCTCTTTCAGAATCTATGTAAGTAATTACTCAGAATTAAACTAGTTCGTAGTTTTACAGAGCTAAGGCATGAAGGTAACTTACGCAGGGGCGGTGAGTGTTTATGAAACATAATAAAGTATTCCTAGCCTGCTATTGCTTTAACCCCATAAGATTTTTAATTTCTTCTTAGAATTTCTAGTGTACGTATGCATTTCTCATGCGTCACAATAATTACAAGCTAATGCTTTATTTTCTATTTGCATTACGGAGGAGGTCTGTGTGTCTGTGTAGAAGGAGCAAGAATCCCAAGAAAATATGTACATGATAAGCAGTTATATGGATAAAAACCTTTACATTCTTTGCCACAAAGTAATACATCAATGGAACAAATGCAATTATTAACCTGGAAATTCATAGAGTAAAGTTGATTGGTTGATGCTTGCATACGGTTTGAGTTTGCACACCGGTAAAAAGTTACCCGACCTGCAAAACTAATTTCCCATCGTATTTTATTTTTCAACTTTCATTGTCCAACTATCGTAAGTAGTTAGCGAGTAGTGGGTTACATAAGAAGTTATTTAGTTCCTTTTCTTAGCATTAAATTGCTATGCAATGAATATTGAATATACAGGTAGGTAGGTACGTACTTAGTTATAGTTCTGTATCTCTTAAAATGTCTTCCGATTGGTATAGAAAAAGATTTAACTCAAAATTGGGAGGGGAGGAATACTCGAAAATGATTGCCCCTTGCCGCCCCTTGCCCTCAATGCATTTACAGGGACCACCTTAAGATTTTGCTGCCACGACGGGCGAATTAGCCCACATCACTATCACTGACAATGGGAAATTAACGTTTTAATAGTGAGCACGAAATATATTTTTTGCTAAATTATGACGTAAACAGTAAAAACTACATTCGAATCACTAATTTATTTATTTTAATTTTATATTTCTCCTTTGATGTTTAATCACCCGAGTTTTTTTTCTATGACCAACTTTCATAGAGGCAGTGAAAAGAATTGGGTGGTCTAATTTTCCTGATAATAAACGCTTAAAGCACATAGCAGATGAATAACTAAGCAGTAACATTATAGATTTGTTTCGATTGCAAACATCTTACGTAATAAACGACAACTTCGGGAAAGGTCACGCCATATGCTTACATACAGTAGATTAAATATTAGTAGCGATTACTTCGCATTTAAAGATATAACATGATAATGTTGACCTACTTAAATGATAAATTTTATTATTTAATCGAAGAGAAGAAACATGCTACTTGAATGGTTTTATGAGTCTACGTCGTACTGTGCTGTGTATCTGTCGTAGGGTAGTAGCCGGGCAACTGCAGGTACAACTATCTACAGAATTTCCTCTTAAAATATTTTAACATTTGTAAACATTTAGAGCAATACAGGGTATTTAATAAATTGTCAAGCACCACTAAAAAGGATTTGTCCCACATTTTTCATCGATGGGAAAATTTGAGAACGTGTACGCACTAAAACTGCAATTTTAATCCGGTGCTAGGCACTTTTAAACACATGCTGAAAAGAGTAGTGTGCCTGGACTGTATATGGGTAAGGGTAACACCTTAAATCCACCCATACTTAATTCCACCTGTCCTAATTCCACCCTGCTGTAATTCCACCCGTCCTAATTCCACCCTCCTGGTATAATGCTAAACTTTCGAGTAAAGGGCAAAATTTTAGCAAAATTTCATAGGGAATCCTGTATAATAATAATCTCTGCAAGTTTGATTTTCATTTGATTGAAACATAATTTTAATTAGACTTAAATATTATATGCGTATATATTGTTGTAGGTAGGTACTCTTTTTCTTGGATTTCAAGGGTGGGGGAAAGAATTAATTTTAATCTTAAGGTCATTATTTGCATTTGACATAATGGATATTGCAAATACTTCCTGAATGAAGTAGCTAAAAAGACACACTGGCACAATTAAGTGACAACAGGTTCTGAAAGTACATTCGATGTAATGGAAAGGTCCAAATGTTTGACAACACGAAAGAATCATTTCTGGAATGTATAACCTCTGTAGACAAAATTACTTCGTTGAAATTTAAAAAAAGCGTTAAGAAAACCATGGTGTTAAATGGAGTCATGCAAGTTACGCTAGTGGAACTTAACGGGAAAATTATCATGTTGGTGGGGCTGCTATATAGCTACGGAAGATATTTAATATTTTCTTCACACATCAGCGTAGTGTCGATATTTGTTGAAACACCATGCTACCTACTTATTATAACAAGATAAGCGCTGATGTTTTAAATACGCACTGCACATAATATGACAAGTGTTATCTATCAAGAGTAGGTATATACTGTGTGCACTTGTATCGGTTACATATTGTACCTACCTACTTGTACTTGCTCAATTTCACAATCCCACGATGAGATTTGCAATTACTTATTTAAAGTAACGTTCAATTGAATTTATTTTACTTGTACAAATGGTGTCCATTAATTATAGCTCTAATAAATGGCAACAAATTTAACAATTTAATACATTTTGATTGCATTTACTACTTAGCTGTTATTTTAATTAAAAATTGTTGTTAATTATTTTCTATTCGAATTTAAAGAAATACAGTGTCTTATCTGTTTATCTCGAAAATATTTACTTCATTACTAACTGAATTTTAGAAATTAGTATTGGTTCATCTAAAAAATATTTTCTTCAAAAGCTGAAATGGAAACGTACGAAGTGATAATAATAGGCGGTGGAATAATGGGCAGTGCCTCTGCTTATTATCTGTCTAAGCATTTTGGGAAGAAAGTTCTTTTGCTAGAGCAATTCGATTTTTTGCACAGAAGAGGTTCAAGCCACGGTGACAGCCGGTAAACACGCATCGTAATTTTTAAATCTGAATTTTAATGCTGAATTAATTGTGTCCACTAATGAGAAGTAATTTCCATAAGACGACTGACGAAAATTTAAAAGTTGAAATATATTGCAGAATAATCCGGATGACTTATCCTCAAGAACATTACACGGAGCTGATGTGCGAAGCTTATAAATTATGGGCTGCTGCAGAAAAAGAAGGGAACACTAAAGTCTTTACAAAAACCGGAGGTTTAGATTTCGCCCAGAAGGGCAATAAAAGTATTCAGAGTTTAGTGAAAACAGCTCATAAGTATAAAATCGACTGCCAAGTGCTATCATCCGATGAAGTCAACAAAAAATTCCCGACCGTGACCATTGCGGAAGATCATATAGGGGTTTATTGTCCGGACGCTGGAATTCTGAACGCGACGAAAGCCGTTGCAATGTTTCAAAATTTAGCTAGGGCTAATGGTTGCGTTCTCCGCGATAACACTTTGGTGACAGAAATAAATCAAGATAAAAGGCAAGGTCAGTCTTCAACGAATTCAAGGCTCTGCTCTCTGATCGGAATGAAATGCAAAGGCAATCAGATGTTGACAAAAGTAACCACAAGTCAAGGACAACAATTTTTATGCAGAAACTTAGTCATAACGACTGGAGCGTGGTCGAAAAAGTTTTTGCTCAATGTCGGCGTGGATTTGCCTTTAAGAGCTGTGCAGACGACTGTGGCTTACTGGAAAGTGGACAACCCCTCAGACTATTCTTCCGCCGTTTTCCCCGTTTTCATCAACTACGACGAGGACTCTTTCATTTATGGCTTTCCAGCTCACGAGTTTCCAAACATGCTCAAATGCTGTGCTCACTTTGGACCTGATGTTGACCCGGACAAACGGGATTTCCTACCTGGAACCCAGGCTTTGCAACATCATGTAGCGCCTTTCATCCAAAGAACCTTTCAAGGTGTAAGCACAGTCCCAGACAAGACCGAGAGTTGCATGTACACCTGGACACCTGACGAGGATTTCATAATTGATCAACTTCCTTTTCATCCGGGAATTTTTATCGGATGCGGATTCAGTGGACATGGCTTTAAACTCGCACCCATCGTTGGTCAAATTCTCTCTCAACTGGTCATTTCTGCTGTTCATCCTTACCCCACAATACAAAAGCATTTCTCCATCCACAGATTTAAACCGAAATCAAAAATTTAAACTAAATTAATAATAGAATAAAATCATTCAGAACCTGATAAAGTCCGTAAGCTATAAACTATGGATCTAAATTAGCTACAATTTTAAAATGAGAAACATATTATTTACATCTATGCAGAATTGATGACTTTGCCAATCACCTATCCATTAAATCCATTTTTTGACATGAAAAGATGGAACATAGTTTCCTCTTTAAAAAATTAGACATAAAAAACTGCTGGATAACTAGCCATAGAATACGTAGAAATGTAGGTTTTGAAGGTGAATAAATAATCTAATAATTGGCAAATCTGCTAGTGTATTAAAATTCAAATACAAAAATAATTCTGGAATATAAAATGAAGTCAGAAACCGGGCAGGTACTTGTGAGACTTTTCGGTCTCCAGGTAATGTCAAGGTGTATGTATAATCCAATTCTAACTCTAAAAACATTAAAAATGTACGTATGCTGAAGCATGATTAGAACTGTGATATATTGGTTGATGCTTGAATAAATAAATCAGATGCCCAGATTCCATTCTGTTTATAACATCGTAGCAGTGTCACTATATATTTTTTAATAGATAAAGTATGAACTTTTATTTCATATTTTTGTCATCACATACGGCAAAGTTACCTAAACTGTAATAATATTTGCGAATAATTATACTTTACATTCTCTAAATATGCTTTCAACAAACTATTTCTTAGTTGCAACAGTTGCTAGAGTTGCAACTTGCAACAGGCAAAATATCATTAAGTCTTATTTCCTGCTCCGTTTCCATCCAACACAAAAAAGGAATATTACATTACATGTATGTGCAGTGCATGTGCATACAGTTCAATGTTATAATATGTAAGGATGCTAGGTAGGTACGTCAATAACTCAAGCCCCAGGCAAAATCTAATCGCCCCAATTTTCTTTTTTATACAATATACTCATTTCAAATTCTATCGTATCTAACACTTCCAATTTATAAATTGCCTGAACGTACCTAATAATATAATGTTAATTTACAATGTAGTACAAGGCATTACATTATCATAACAAGTGTGAATTAGCACCAAAATATTCAAAATTAAATTTCCCGATAAAACATTTGTTGAGGAGACGGGTTAACAGAACAGTAACAAGTAAACATATAGTGTAAATTATATAATAGTACATACATAAGTTATTAAACCTACTAAACACTTTTCGTTGGAGATAATAATATTATGCTTTTTTCATTACAGGTTGTATACTTCGCTCAAAACATTAAATATAGTCAGCAATATACCGCGGTACAAAAAGTTTCCTTTGAAAATTGTCAATGGGCCCAGTAATTGACGTTTTGCATAAAAGTAGAGGCTAATAATATATTTTTCAGCTCAGGTAACAAGTATCATTCAAAAGACATATTTAATTTAAATGCAAAGATAATGCTGAAGTGCATAGAAATCGTCACCGAAAGTTTTTAACTTATTGCTGTAGAAAGGCGATATTTGCTTTAGTCATTTATAGCTTATATAAACTTATAATTTACATCTTTAGCATAGTTTACAGGCTGTTATAATATTAAATTACACGTTGCTGTGTTATATCATTTCAGTTTATGATACTATTTCTTCGTTGTAGTTTACAACGCAGGAATACTATAATAACACTTCTTATGATCAGGTCAATGTGTAAGTACAGCAATACAGTACAATAGCCATTTCGTGAGGGTACATGAAGTATCGTGCAGTAACCTAGCATCAAAACTTAGTTTATTGGAAGATAATGATTTCAAATACTCAACCTTGCTACATTGCTACAGATATAATTAGTCCAAAATTACCCAAATTGAAAACAATTTATTCTATCGCATATAGTCCATCTTTTACTCGAAAATTAAAAACTTGATAGAATTGCACCCCAAAGAAGCTTCGTATTTACATTTTTTATACGCATAGATACCCTTGCCTAAATAATTGTGTCAATTAATATATTAATTTTAAGCGACCTACTGAATTGCATTTTCTTATCACTTTAACAAATGCTACTGTCACCGTGAGTCAAACGCTAAAAGTTTGCAGAAATAAATAGCTAAATATTGGTTTTATATTGGCAGCCCCGCATATGCATCTTATCATAACGTTGAAAGTGTAGGCAGGTATAGGTATACTATAGAAATGTTGTCTACTTGCAAACTAATGTTATCTAATTATTGTCTCATTTGTATGGCCTGAAGGTAGTATTGTGTTCAGTTATCACTGTAATATGTATAGTACCCATATATATAATCACCTAGGTACCTTTAAAAGGCAAAAAAATGTAGCACAGCAGTGTAAAGTGTAACTACATACCTAGTATAACTTTAGTTTGTGTCCAATGTTATCTTCAAAAACTGTTTTTCAATTCTACTGAGTGAATTCTAAGATTTTAGAACCATAAATTTTAACTAATGATTACTAAGCCATCCAAGTGGTGAATTGTGAAAGTAATTTTCAGAATATTGCAGACATTTGCCCTGGTTTCGCAATTGTCCAATACTGTAACGGGGATTGACAAATTATAAACTGATATTCATTCAATTACTATGATAATAATATTGGACAACCCCTTAAAATACGAATGTAACACGTAGTGCAGAATCTGCAGAATGCTAAATCACGATAGATATAGATTTCTGGTTTGAGGATGATGTGCACTTTACATGTGGTTGGATAATTAATTTTAAAAAACCAGGAACTTATTTTTTTTAATTTCCAGATTTCGTCACAAATTTATCCATATTGATGCTGCACAAGTATACATTATCATACATAATTATTTACAAATCCTGTGAGACTGGCAAAAATAAATAAAAAACCATTGTCCACATTTTGTATCATGGTCCCAAAGTCCCTATGTCTTACATGGTGTGTTGGTGACCATTGAAGCATTGCCTCCATCGTTCGTATTTTTGGAGTTGTTTTAACTAATTTAATGATTAATTTAATTCACTAGAATAATAATCTGAAACATGTTATTCTTATACCTGAATTACATTATATTTTGTATTATACGATTTTTAGCGGATGCCATCATTCATAAAAATGTTTGCAAAAAAGTAAAATTTTCATTTGAAAAATGCTAGCGTCTGTGATTGGAATTTCGCAAAAATGATTTTTCTAGATAGAATCATACCATTACGGTTAACTTCTAGAGACAATGGCCGACTTAAATTGTTATGTAATGAACTTACTTTTAAATCGTGAATACAATATCAAAACCAAAAAAAAATCTATTTTCACATTCTATTCCACAATTTCTTTCTTCAAAAGTATTTTTTCAACAAAGACTTTAGTCAGCCATCACTTACACAATTTATACAGCTTGGTCAGAAACTCTTAAATTATCACAGCTTTTCCCTAGGGCTCAAATTTATTGTATTCAAAATAAAATGAATGCCACTGCCAAAGAAAAATGACCAACCCTAGAAAACGATGCCTGACATTCACCCGCACATATCTTTCTGTCTGCTATTATCTATTTATATCCATCTGCTATCCTAAATGAGTAAGACGTCTAGTTCAATAACATAATATTATGTGAAATTTAGTTTTTACTGTAGAACTTAGCTGTGAAACAACAAGAATTTTCTAGGCATATCGGTTTTTCTAATAAACTTCAATTATGGATTTAATTTTAAATGGCACAGAGCTACCAAAAATAATCATATCCTGTTGAGTTATAAACTCTACTCAAGACTAAATAACGTACTTAGTTAAATATGTAGGTATGTTATTCTATTGTTTTTACTGAAATTATAAAATTACAGGTTAGTATACGTATAGTATGATGCGGATTTTGTCAAATGCCAACTGCTAAATACGATCGTTGTTGCTACCCCTTCCCACATGATTATTAATAGGTAACGACTTAGTTTTCCTAAGATTTGCTTTAAATGCTCAGAGCAGGAACATAATATTTATAACGTGTCTGTATTTACAACAGAGATTGTCGATTGTCAACAGACTCTGCCTGTTTACTGCCAAATTTTATATATCGAATCCGAAGAATACCATTTTGTAAAATGTAGAAATAGTAAATTTTAGACATGATAGTTTCTTATAGTTCGGACTAACGAACAATTTGCAATTCAACTCTTCTATTCTATTACTGCAGCAGTTATTTATAGTTTCCTTCTGGTTGTAGTTGCCTACTTATTTGACTGAGTAGAGGAATGAACTTCAAATGGTAAAGCTCGTCGATACAGATTCCCACAAATCGCCTGCTTCTTTAAGAGATGTTGAACAAATTATTCTGCATTTCGTGCTGTGATACAGTAGCAATTAACAATTGTAACTAGCTAATTTCAACTTCAGAGATGAAAATAGGAAAACCTCGAATACTATACTTTCAGATGCGCTCAAAGAGGAATTTATTTGCATCTGATCCGAGATACGATAGAGCACCTGCATCTCATTATTTTAAGTTGGATTAGATTAGGTTAGGTTAAAATAATTAGATATACTCTTTGGTGACAGGCTACCATTATAGGTGCCCTGTCGTAACTTGGATATAATTCTGTTCTGTTACTAAGTATACCGGCTACTACTACTACTACCTACTACAATTACATCTCACGGTAGAAATATATCAATTAATATGCTTCCATTTGCATGCCACGCAAATGTTTCAGATTCATACACTACAATTGCTATTCTAAATATTACTTAGGTTTTGCGTCTTCGAATTATCTGTCTACATGTTCGGAGATAACGTCCATAATACATCTGTGTGTGACCCATATATTGCTTATTACTTGTATGCATACGAAAAGAATGTAATAAAAGGTAGGAATGACTATTTCTATTTCGGAGTGGCTAAGATGGGCGTTTAGTTGGTACCATCGAAGCAGCAAGACCGATTGGACACGGCGGGTGTTTGGTGTCTAGAGTTTAAACTGACCGTCTGGCCAGTATACGGACGTTCTGTTCGGGCCTCTAGTTTCGCCCACCTTTCGACGGCAGCAATAAATGCCAGATCCACATTCGTGGCGTCTTTAGCACTAGTTTCTAAGTAAGGTACATTTCCATTTCCAGTACACCAATCCTGTGCAGTCTCATAAGCCACTTCTCGTTTTTCTGGTTCCAGATCAAATTTATTACCAAGGACTATGAATGGGAAGTTAAGTTTATCATTGACGTCGGCATAATAAAGGAACTCTTCCCGCCATGTTACTAAATTTGCAACACTATTTTTATCATCCAGGGCGAATGTCAAAAGACAAATATCAGATCCTCGGTAGAAAGGAGTTCTTAAACTTTTAAATCTTTCCTGACCAGCAGTGTCCCAGATCTGAAAATAAGAATTATCACATTTATAAATAAATACCGTCTGCCTATTTGTCCTTGCATGCGACCTCTAACTGAAGAACTTAGGAAACAAACGCTACCTTTCTTACTATAATTGCTATTTACTTCTACGGAAAATACATGCAAAATAATTATAGATTCCTTTAAAATACGAAAACGAATTATTTACCTGAATTGTATACATTTGCCCATTTACTTCGATTTCTTTATTCAAAAACTCAACCCCGATTGTATGAAAGGATTGAGTATCGAAACGATTCGAAACAAATCGATTCATCAAACAAGATTTTCCGACTCCTCCATCACCAAGAAGTATCACTTTTAACAAAATATTCTTCCCATTCCCCCCAGGATTACTGGAACTTGTCGGATTGCCACCTGACGCATTTCGGGATGGCATCTTGAGAAATTACTAGAAATAAATACATTTAAGATATTCAATAAACAAAAAACTTAAATATTATGCCTAAAGGGCTGTGATTTTCAACCGTTTAGGTATACAACTCCTCAGTGTGTGCAGAAACATTAAAATTTGTTCAGGCGCAAATTCGCTCCACAATCTGGTAATAATTAATCCTTTTATCATGCGAGATTAAAATAATGTAATAACAAATTAACACGATTCTTAGACAGAATCCCATAAATATCATACCATATTGTCAACATTAATGAACCCAAATTTTCCCAATTTTTATGTAAAGGACCTAAATATTCCCCGCGATCATGGTGCATGGTGTATATGCACACATAAATCTGACAGAAGTTGATTGTTGATAATTTGAAAACATTGCATTATTATTATTTACGTAGTGCGTATTATGTATCAATCATTATTTATACAACATACTCCTGTTGTCAACTATATGTATCTGCAATGAAGCCAGTAATTAACGGACAAATAATTTGGGCACCCAGAATGCTATGAATTTTCAGTTAATGAATTAATTCCTTTCATCCGTATCAATAATTTTTAACGATATGAAAAATTATTCAACGTACTTCTTCAAAATAGATAGTATAGTTGATAGTTGATAGTCTCCTATGCGAGTGCTGCTGCTACTTATTCCACTTTTTCAATTCAATTCACAAACTGTATATAACTTTGTACGTGTATTATTTTTCTCATTACTGAGATTTATCCATTATTTTTGGAGTTGGGAAAAAATTGAAATTTTTTAAACACACAGATACACAGATACATACACTCCTCTTTTGAAGCAAATATTCACAGTTTCACACATTCCCACTCAGAAAGATTAACTCTCAGACCAAAGGATAGGCTGTCTGACTTTGAGACGGTACATGGTACATAGTGCATACAAAACTTTATGCTGCAACAAAACATAATCTTAATCATACAAGGATAGTCACAAGACCAGAAGAGACAGCAAACTGAGCAAACACTCCTCGTTAGGTCATCCACATTCCATCCACCATATTCACCCAAATAATATTATTATTTACTTAATATCAATAATAAGAAATAAGCGACCTAAATAGTAATTGTACTCTGTAGCCTATTACTAGTATGCTTAAAATCACCATTAATCCATATTCTATTTGTACCATTCCATCCCCGTCTTTACTATTTCCGCTAAACAAAAAATAAAAATGTGTGGTGTATGGAATGGGAAGATGATACTGGAAATAAAATAATATTTAGGAAGCAGTGCAAATTAAAAATAAAAGAAGCAAACGTCACTATGGCGCAAACAAAGTAACAATTGAAGGTTTCGGGATCAGAGGATGTGGTAGGAGAACCATCTTTATGATTGTCTTCAAATGCTTTATTTTCAACTAAGTCTTAGATTATGTCATGATGCAGTTTTTGAACGCGAGAATAAAAGTAGGCATTTTTTAATTGGTTTTTAAAGTAATTTATTAATTAATAGCAATCATATTGATTTCTATAACGCCATAAGTAAATCACTAATTCTTTAAGTATTAAGTAATAATTGCTGCACTGCCAGAACAGTCAGCAAACATTCAACGACCTTTCGACGTACACATAATATTAATAGAATAGAAATCACGACTAAAAAAACAGTTTCGAAAAGGCAATAATATTTATAGTAGAGGTAAACGATAGGCAAGGTTTTGGCAAGTATTTTCCACGTCGTAAGAATCACGTAAGTTTAAGGTATTCAAGTCAGTACAAGGAAGGAACATTGTTGAACAATTTTAAAAACCGTCAAATATGATCAGTAGAATCAACAGTACTATCTCAAGTAATGCACAGGTAATGCAAGTTACCACAGCCAATATTCTATTAAAATAACAGTTTCCTTTTGTTGCAGGAAAACATAATGGAATAATAAATAGAGTACTTAAGGTTACAAGCGGGCACTAATCTACTATAGAAAAATCAGTTGGGCATTGTATCGTATTGTTGTACTTGCAATTGAAGCGAAAATTGGCTAATAAATGCAAAAAATCTATACTCCATTAATGTATATAATATTTACCATTTCATCGACTTAGCTTAACTTGTTTTATCACCTTACTCTTTCACGTGCAGATAAACATCTTTCAAACGTTCAAATCTAACACAGATTCAATATAAATTCCTTTATAATATTGCGTATAACATTTAATTTCGTAATATCTTTCTTTAGAGATACTATTTTTTCATTATCATGTAAGTAGACAATCAATGTTGGAGGTTTATTGACAAGCAGGAATTCCTAAACAGCATCATATCATATTCAACCACACTATGATACAGTACCTACTACACATAATGCACACTATTAATAAAACTTAAAACAAGAACACCTATTTGCACGAAATCTAATGATTTTTGATCCACTGTCTACACAACTTATAACAATCAGCATTTACAATGCAATAGCTATAGTTATAATTATAATACTATGTCCATTCTATCGATCAGTTGCATTTATTTAAGGGTATACAGTAAAGCAATTAAAAGCTACGGTAACGGTCCATTTTTTACAACACACCATTTTACAACAACAAATTTTAAC
The DNA here is from genome assembly GCA_019776505.1 of Tomocerus nigrus. Classification (NCBI taxonomy): domain Eukaryota; kingdom Metazoa; phylum Arthropoda; class Collembola; order Entomobryomorpha; family Tomoceridae; genus Tomocerus; species Tomocerus nigrus. The sequence continues at coordinate 17,695 of JABASI010000549.1, read as the reverse complement.
AAACAACTTAAGTATTACTCAGCTGAGAAATCATTGGGATACGATTACGATTAATATTTCAATTTGGTATCTCACACTTGCGTTTAATTACTTACAACCACTAGTTTTAAAAGTATTACTGCAGACAAGCCTGAATTTTTTCGATCCACTCTTGAGCCGTGATGGCATCACTAGCGCAGAAGTTGTATACTCTTTTATTTGTCCGTATCTGCATTTAAATAAATCTCATTATAAATAAATTTTTATTATTTCAATTATGGTGTAATATTTTTTAATTCTAAAATTAACATACATCAAAGAACGACTTGTCATCAGTCTTTTTGGGAGCCCCTGGGGATGGTGAAGCTGGAGTTACATTGTCCACATCCGCCAATTCTATGGAATTATTAAAAAATCAAGTTGTCTACAAATTCAAACTTAAAAATTGTCAAACTAAAATGTCAAGGTTCTAACCGACAAATCCTTTGTAGTTCGAATCTTCCATTGCGTCATAATAACGAAGTTGGTGCTTAATGGAATCGAGAACAAACCATCTTTGCTTCCAGCCTTTCAAAAGTGCACCCCGTTTGTATAAGTAGCCCTCATGGGTACGATTCTCAGTTGGCATAGTTGACGGAAATTGGTCGTATTGGAAATTCTGATGTGAACTTTGCAGCGACGGTCCACCTGTAACAATTTAATAATTTTTATAGAGGCTTTAGGAAATTATCAGGGGATAAATTTTAGGGCTCAAGAAAAACTCGTACTCGACACGGAAGAATTATTTTCAATAACAGAGTTGGTGTGAGGAGAGCCGGAGTTAATCAAATTGTCCGAATTTCCTTTAGGATATTTGGCACCACATTTAGGCACTCCTTCAGAGCATTTTTCGTGGCACTTGACGCCGCAATCCCCGCATTTAAATCCGGACTGAACATAAATTTCATTTTTATAATTTAAAGTTGCCATATTCCGGATTATTTTTTGGTAGGTATTTAGAAAATAATTGAGTAGGAACCTTTCCCAGAAGAATGGTGGAGCAATTATCACAGTTAGTCAGCGTGGTGAACGTGTGCTTCTCGAATCTGTGTGAGTGCGGGTATACTGAAGAGAAATCTGTTGAGCGGACTTGTTTACCTCGAACCAAAATGTCAACAGTAGATCTTTTGTGCACGGATCGACCTATCTGTCGGACCATTTGAGTTACTATAGACGCTTGTCTGGTAAAAGCACTATCCTCGGTAATCGGAATTTCTAGTTTGTCCCAAACTTGTTTCCATTTTTGGGGTAACATGCATTTGTCCGCTTCCCATTGATGAAATTTTTGCAAATTATAAGTAAAAGCATCAGGAATGTGATTTTCCACCAAATCATATCTAAAAAATCAATATGTCGTTATTGAATTACAGTTATGCCCAAAAAGGTCAATAAAACAACAAATATGGGTAGACAGTAGACATACCCTGCCATTACGCATATCCGAGTATCCTTGTCCGTCTCAGACGGCACAGTGTCTTCATTAATGTGTATATCAACAAGGGAAGTTTCAAAATCAAATGAGGCACCTAGTCCAAGAGTTTCGTTTATGTAATATTCCCAAATTTCCAGATTCGGTAAATTGTTCATTGGCCGCAAAATCTATTGTAAAAATAGTAGAAACGAAGGAAAAACTTTTTTATTAAATTATGCATTTATGAATTTATATTGTTATTAAATCGGAGAGAAATTAAAAATTAACAGTACTTGAATATCACAATCTTTGTCGTATGAAAAATTATAAAAGATGGGCCACTTGGCATGCTGCTTTTCAATATATTCAAATATAGACTGTCCAAGATGCTGATGACTATTCGATCCAACTGACTTAGCTGTTAAGAGAGACGGCATAGAAATATACAATTACAACCACTTTTATACTACGTCAAACAAGCAAAAACTATGAGGTTTTTTATTTTAAACTTACACAAGTAGATGCTTTCGTCATCGGATCCGGTATCAACTCTATTGTAATGACGAGGCAATGATCCTCTTTTATCTTCTAATGCCATGAACCCAAGTTCCACTCTCTCCAACTCATTGTCAACCAAAAATGTTCGGAATCGAGCCGACACAGAGTGATAGGCAAGAAATTTGATGTAATACTGATTGAACTCGAACGCCAATGGAAACTGCTTAAGGATCTTCAGGAAAAAATTAGCGAATACGTTAATAACACAAATAGAGCCATGATCATTAGAATGTAGAATATTAAAAGTTTAAATTGGTCAAATATTTACTAATATTAATAATACCTGATGGACGATATCTAAAAACTGAAGGAAAATAGGGGCAAAGCCCGGGTTTGATGATGGCCCCTCTACACCTGTCATATTATTTCTATGAGCAAATCTGTGACCAAAACCAAGCCACTCCTTTTCGATAAGAGTCTGAAATCCTTCAAACGTTCTATAGTAAGGATCCAAACAGATTTGTGCGATTGAAACGACCTAAAAGAGAAAATGGTCCATTAAAGTATCTTCAAGATACACGTACACTGAATGTATTAAACGCCTGTAGAAAATTCGATAGTAAATTATTTTATGTACTTGGGTTGTGACATCACTTCCATCCTCAAGGCAAAGCATAACGGAAGATCCTTGCACATCAATAAGATCCACAACGGCACCTGCCAGTTGCATTATATTTGACAGTTGCTGTAGCCATTCGGTTCCTTCAACAGATTTTAAAAATCCATTTTCTGGATCCGTGACTGAGTTACTTGGAATACAAGCTCTCATTAATTTCTTGAAGGCAGTTCGTACATGCCGAACATCAGAGAAATCAACGGGAATATACTCGACTTTCGAATTTGGTTCCGTTTTTATTCCCTATTACAAAAAAAATGGAAATTAACTAAAAAGTCCGATTTACTTATTATTACAAACACTTGCACGAGTAAATATGCGGATCTTTCACAGTAATTTTATACCTTAATTTGTGATTTTTCGCCGAATACGTAAAGAGCGGCGCGGTGAAGTCTTGCCAGTCCATCAGATGCAATCAATTCTGACTCTGTACTCAGTTTCGGTACATTTTTGAAAGCCACAGCCGTTTGAGAAGGTGGCGGCAGATTCTTTTTAGGTCTACTCACAGTCCATCCCGTGTAAGTTTTCATCCCTTTCCCTCCGCTAGTTCTGTCCCATCCAAAAAGACGCAAAATTAGATTGATACTGAATATGGTCAATGTGGTAGTTTATAAAGCGCTGCAAGATCTCATGCGAACGCTTAGATATTTCAATTTCATGCATTTCAACTGAAATAGTTGGCTGGTAGCAAGCAGAATTTTTAGCTACTTGAAATATCAAAACTTTAAACTATTAGGAGATGAGTTACAATTAAGCAATTAAATATAATTAGTAAGTTGAACGAACACAACGTGCTTTAAGTTATTCAACTGCTCGATTTGCTGAGTTGTATTTAATAGTCCTCATCAGGATATAGTCAAGGAACAGATTATATTTGCATTTAATTATGCTTAATTCATTTCGGTTGAGCAAACGTGGCATTGTCACAAAATTAAAGCACATTGGGTGCGGTTAAAGTGGATAACTTTCTCTATTGGACCGTCTTACTGCATGATGCCTCTACTCGCAGACTGATTCATATTTTTCCGTTAATAAATGCAACTCGAAATATTAACTGTGACAATTTTGATTCCTTTGTATTAAGTTTATTTAGTTAAAACATTTTTTCTTCTTACCTTTGCGAAGAAATTTGTAGGAACTTGCCGGTGTTTACTACTGTGGAGCTTATTGCGTTTACAGTGGCATCAATTTAAAGAAGGCAAGCAAGCAAATTGGATAACCTTCAAGGTCAATCCATGCAAATATCTGCTCTGTGTCACTCATGGACTAAACTTATGAAATAATCTCGCGAGGTTAATCAAATCGTCATTAAACAACAATGAAGCAATTAAAACTCACAAAAATCAACACACTTCTCGACATATAACTCTGCAAACGTTATTAATGTGTTGATAAACTTCCATAAAATCTATTCAAGTTACAACCTCGTTTTAGGGTCAGAGTAATTTAGTGGCACACCAAAAGTTGGAACCTAATCCCATAATGTAGTAATTAAGCAAAAACGAGCTTAAATGGCTGTTAAAAGATAATTTAAAAGGAATACATTTTAATAAATAGTGACCTAAAACAGATGAGTTACAGTTTCCAAAAAAGGAAATTTAGTTATTTAAATTGTAATAAAAAGTATTGGTGGGGTAAATAAATTGTATGGCCTACGAAAAGAAGGGATAAGTAATTTAGAACTACTTACTTACGTTTAATAATTGCATTCATAAATTGAACATAGCTGCGTTTTAGTGTCACACAGCCTCTCAAAAACTGACAGAGAGTGTGACGGGACAGTTTAAGCGTGTTTTGGCAGTAGTGCAGTGGCATGGCGGCATGCATTTATAAGGACGGGGACTCCAGTAGAAAAAATTTAAATTCCACTTACCCAGCATACCTGAGCGTGTTCATGGCTTTCATGAACGGATTGGATTTCCGCCCAATTTCCGGCGTGATTTGAGAGGTAAGTGCGGCATGCGACTCTGGGTTTAAGTGGTGGGAGTTGTGGTGATGATGTTGGTGGTGACCATGGCCAATTCCCGCCGTCGATGTGTACAAGGAGTCGAGACTGAGCGTGCTCTCACTCATGGCCCACGCGGAGCCCTGCTTTACCACCGCCAACGGAGTGGCATTGACAATGGCGCGGATAAAGTTTTCTTGTTCGACATGAGCGGCTGCTTCGCTAACTCCGCCCCCGCTGACTCCAGGGTGAGGATTCCCCTTCAGGAACGCCATGAGACCCTTGCTGTTGAACGAAGCGCCACGAACGAGAAGCGCACGGGTGCGCGGGTGTTTCCAGGTGATGACAGGGAATCGATTTCCGCGGTAGCAGCGTCCCACCTTCTTCACGCTGTCTTCGGAGATTAAATTGGGAACGACAACAAGCGCCGGGTAAGAGCGGCAGATGAAATAGGTCGAGTTGACGAATGAGATTCGGAAGGACTCCGCTTTGTTCAAATAGGCTGCTCCCATCGTGTTCGTTGCGGATTTGGTGATGGAGCCCAATCCCAGACGTGTCCAATCTTTGTAATAACTTCTCTCCTTCATTCTTTCCAAATTCTTGGCATCTGATTGCGACGACAAGTTGGACAATGCTGGATGGGGAAATTCGTCATCTGATACTATGCAAATAAATTGTATAATTAACAAGGTGATTAGGTGATTCATTCGACTTTCTAAAATGGCAAAGTGTAATATTAAATAGTAATAGCTATAAATGTAATGAAAACAAATTAGTACACAGTCACACTGTCAATTGTGAATCGGAGTAGAGAAAATAATAAAATGCGCTAAGACAGAACCAACTGAAAAAGGTTTCAATTCAACACTAACAGGGCAGGAGGTTACAATAAGTCATGCCTGGATTGACATAGAGAGGTTGAAAAAACATTCATTCCATAAAAGGAAGAGACATTTACTAATCCGTGCTTAAGATAGCAGACTAGACGACTTACTTTCCTGCGACAGAGATCCCACTAGACAGAGGAGAGAAAGAGCAAAAACAGTTAAGAAATATCAGAGGGCCCGAGCACACATTACAAAAGCATAAACACCAAGACCATTAGTAAATCATTAAAGGCTATCAGATCATGACCACACAGAATCACATCACATTAGCATTAACGCATGGGGATCGTTACAGTTATGCCAACACATCGGAATACTCACTAATATTGTCAAAATGTTTGCAATCACAGAATAATGGCACAGATATATTATGGCAACATCCCACTCAGTTACAGCTTCCAGACATTTTGCGGCTTTAAACGAACAGATTATTTTGGGAATCATATGCATCGAATAATAAGTAAAATATGCGCGCAAATGAGCCAGCAGAAAATATACTACAGCTAAAGTATTTTCCAAAATATTTTCAAATAATTATTAGTGGACATTAATGTATTAGTACAACTCACAGGACACATCATCACCATCAATGTTCTCTCGAGACGGTGGACTGTGCTTAAGTGGACTTCCGGCACCGGTTAGATATTTCGTGTTTGGTGGCAAAGTGCCACCGTTACCTTGAGGCCAATTCATTAGAACGTATTTCTGTCTTTTCGATTGCTTCGGCTTCAGTCCCGCTTTCTTTGCAGTCATCATTAACGTTTTCTTGGCAATATTTCTATTCCCCCAAAAAAAATAATCATTAATTATTTCAAAAGAAACCCATTGGGGCATTTTGTGTACAAAATCAACCTGAGAGTAGTATTTTTGTCCTTGATGGAGTGAAGTGGGGCAGGTGCGGACAGGGTGTGTCCAGTGAAGGCAAAGTAACTAAAGATATCATTCGGATGTCTGAATTTATGAAGCAGTTTTCTGAACACCTCAATACTCTCGCTGCTAACCTCTTCATCAAACGCTAGCTTCAACAACTGCATAGCATAAAAAATGCAATTAACTCTAATATTCTATTGTTGTACCAGTTAGAAACTTTTGAATTGTCTTTACCTGGAAGGTGGCAGAACGCAGCTGCAGGCCTTCTTGTAGTAACTGATCTAAATGGGCCAAATATTGTACAGTAATTCGTTTTTCTTTTGTCAGTGACGCCACTGGGAACGATCTTATCACAACTTGTTCGGCAGCTATAATTTTAGAATCAAAAGTCAGTGAAAATCTCAATAATATTTTTATAGTACTTTTTGGTAGAGTATTTGCCTACTCACCATACGGGTCACAAGGTGCTCCTTTAAATATTAAACGGTAGTTAGTAAAGAATATGGCTCCTTCAACGGGAAGCAAAATTGGACCTCCCATGCTTCCACCCGTGCCATCCTCTCGACCATCTGGCAACAGGTACACTCGCAGGCATTCCATCACCAGCTCTTCTCCAGGCAGTAAAGCTGGCAGGGGAATCTTCGGCTAAAATGTTCATAACAAAACCAAGCCATACAGTTAAAACTGTTTAGAAAGGAGTTAATAAAAAATTTAGAGCAGCTACATATTGTACCTTTTGAACAGGAGGAAGTCGTTTCGATTCTCGGTGAACAGCTTCAAGCGTTTCCACGTGCATGTCAACTACGCCCGGAATCATTGAATGCAGGGTGCGGATATGGTCCTCAGTAACCCCTCCTTCAGTACAAACCTTAACAAGAGATAACATAAACTTCCTCGCCGCTTCACAAATATCAAATCACAAGGCAGCACCAAAAAAGTTGTTAGTACCTTGTCAACAAATCGTGAAATGAGACGAACAACATTAGTAACAGACTCCACCATGGGATCTGGCTCTTCAAATCCTGACTCACCTCCAACACTGTCACTTTCTCCCATACTGTTAATACAAACAAAGGCTCATAAAATATTTAGGTGTTAGAGAAATTTTTGTAAACCGATGATTCATCGATTGATTTATTTTATTTTTTTATTTTTTGAAAAGTTTACCTTGTAATATTACTACCACGCTCCTCGTCGATATGATTAACTTCTTTGTAGCGACGTGCAGGTGTATCAAGAGGCACAAGCATATACACCATTCTATTTGCATAATGAATGGCTTGACTATAAAGCGTAGATTCTTCTTTCTTAACAAAATCTTTAAGCCTTTCGGTAAGATATGAAGGCCATACTTTATTATCTATAAAAATTAAGAAGCATCATTTTAATACATTATTTTATTTCCATAATTATTAAATGTTAAAAAAATTAGTTTAGGAATTACACAACTAAATTGAATGAGAGCGGCTAAATACGGAGTAAAACATTCTTCTTACTGTACACTCACATATAATACCGACGAAATGAATTAAACGTCTAATAATTATCATGTAGTTTGAAGCGAAACGTACCTGCTGTCTCTGGTGGTAAAGTTGGAAGCAACCGCATCTGCTCAGCAGCGATTTCCAAAGCAGTGCATTCTACGTGCTTATTGAACACAACATTATTATCGTTTGCCCGCTAAAACAAACCAAACCAAATTACAGTTATTTAAAATCCTATTTATCACATTACTAAGAAAATTAACATTTAAATTTTAATTGTTTTCCATACTTTTACATTATCATTGATCACAGAATAGTTATTGTTGTGAAGAGAGCTTTCAATTCTCGGTATATATAATGATTTGATGTCTTTCTGAACATCAGTATAAAAGGTAGATTCCCAAAATTGCTGATTTTTCCAAACTGGATGCTCCTGTATTTTAAAAGTTCAGTAATTATAATACATTCACTCACATAGTTTAAAGAATGTTTTCCGTTAAGAACTTGGACTAATAATTCTAATTTTAAAATGTAAAAAATTGATATATTTACCTGAATACAAGTATAAGCGAATTGAATGACTCCGGTGCACAATTTTCGGCAGAAGGAAGTGGCCAACGGAAGCAAAGCTGCTGCCACTCCATGTTCATCCATCACCGAATTATCCTGTTTGCAGAAAGGAATATATTTATTTCTCGTCCATTAGATCCAGGAAAAAAATGTCAAAAAGAAATAATTACTTGAAGAGCACAATGCATCAGCTTAACAATCATGTCAAATTGCTGTGACTCCAACATTGCTTTATTTCCGGTAACATGCTGACTTAACTCCTCACAAAGTACTAATTTTGCAGCTTGACTTTTCAAAGCGCGTGTAACGGCATGAATACTCTTTTTCGCATCCGAAATTTTATTTTCAAAGATGCACGTCACACAGTTACGGAGAACCTAAGAAAATATTCATTCATGGTCAATGTAAGCCAGAAAAATTTATTTTAATGTCAGTTAATTTATGATCTAACCTCAAGTCTACGTGCCGAATTATCAACCATGCCACACCGTAGGTCCAACAGTTCCATATTTTTTGGTCCAATTGGAACTATACGGGGCTGATTCTTGGCAGAAACATTGTACCTAAGTACAGCAAACAATAATTAATAATATATCCCAAATTATTTCTGTCGAGTTAAATATTTTAGACTTTCAAAATGTTACCTATTGAGGGGCTGCTTAGCCATTCCTTCCTGTATGACTTGTTGCACTAGATTGGATTCTAACATGGGGAACACGGGTGTGTGTATTCGAGTGTGCGCTCCCTCAGGAGGTTTAATTATCTTAGGAACGTACTGTTGAGGATTCGGATTTTCGTTGTAGCCTAACAATTCTGCTAATTGCTGTCAATAGAAATTTTTAAAGTTCTTTAATAAGTGTTCAATCTCTTTAGAATATTTATTTGTGCAAAAAAAATTATTGAAAATGCTGTATCACCTGAATATGCAGCATAACTAATTTTGAGTCAATTGCTTCGGCACGAAGCTGTTCAGGAAGATTACTATAATGCTCATCCCAAAGGTCACAGGGCCTCCAAGGCGATCCCCGTTCCAAAATGAATTGATTGAAAAACATACAGTCAAGTAGTTTCACAACAAATTCTGTATCGACTAATCCTCTTTGTCCAAGAAATTTAGCCTGAAATTAAAGTTTATGTTATTTAGCCATAATAATATTTAATAATTATTAAAAATAAATTAACCTTCTAATAATACAAATAAAAAGTTTTTTGTATACTCTTTGGATAAAAAATATTGGTTTTTCCATTGAATAGCGGTAACAATGACTTTTTAAACTTCACACAATAAAAGGTAATGATAACTAAATGGTGTATAAGTTTGAGAAAAAATTCTTGAAATCAGTCCACTCACTTTGTGAAAAGTTATTACTGGTTTTGGATGAATACGAATAATTACAAGACACGAGCGGTATCCTTGGAAGAGTTGAGCAAACATTCTCATAAATATGGCTCTAATTTCTTTGTCTAGTTGATTTTGAATAGAAGGCTTGACAGCAAGGGGTGGAAAGGCAAAGTCCGCAGAACTCAGTTCCGGATGAAGAACCATTGAGAGCAATTCTTGAATATGAGACCAGAGAGATTCAGGCAAAGTTGGAATAGATATTCCATCAGGAACTGTGATAGATCCGCCATCCAAGTCAGCGACGATGACATCCATCTTAGCATAGACAAAGAAACAAGCAATTAAAAGGCTATGAAACATTAACGGCGGGTAGTTTACATCTCCGACTAAAATTATTTCATCACCATATCTGTGCACTCATTTCGAGCTGACGAATGAACACCGATAATGAATGGTGTTGGCGAACAGGCAACTTCAGTGATAGACGAGGGAAGCAAAGGAACGTAGACGTGTGAGTATCGGAAGGGAAACATTAAGGAGGTCAACGCATGACAAGCGTCTGTCAGTCTATTAATGCTCTTGGAATGAAATAAAATCTTTTGTTCTGTCATCACCGCACAGAAAAGAACTAGAACGTTATTGATTCCTGTGAAAACAAAGAAAATCCATTAGTATCCATGAATGTCACACAGGCCAGATGAAAATTTATCCACGGATCATGTTGACCGACTTTATCGTTCAGTCATCAGTTGCATTCCAATGAAACAAAAACGTGTAATTATTATACTACAAGCAAAATGGTTTTACTAGTGATCCATCAACAGGAATGGAAATGATGCATTGTTAACCTAATCTACACAGCAAAGTACTTACTACACACAATAGAGCATTATTAAAATCAACACAGCTACTCGTAACAGTTAATATTGCAAGCATTCAAATTGTGCAACAAGGTTTGCAAAACGTACAGCCAAATGTGAATATCGTTGTAGCATACTTCAGCTAAAGAACTCTTAAAGCTTGTAAATTGATTTTAATTGAAATAAATCTGTTCACAGACAAAACCGGCTACAGCAATTTACTAGTCTAATTTCTACATGAACACCAAAACTGCCAACACATTCTCAATAGACAACAGCAACTACAGACCTAATGAATGATGATTTCCTTTCAATTAAAAATACTGACCTAATTGTTGAAACAACTGTGCGACTGTGGAATTAGTAACAGGAATGGACGAATTAACGGGAGGCTGAAAAGCGAGGCGATCCCCTCCACCAAGACTATAACGAATCTGTGGGCCTCCAGCTGGTGGAACCTACAATAATAATAAAAATTAAATAAATCGTAGTATGAAATATTTAAAATATGCCAATTAAATGTTTTTAAAAATTACCAAAATGTGACCAAGTAAGTTTCCAACAAGAACTTCTAAAGATACTCCCATGGTCTCAGAATGAACGGTGTAGATGGTTCCTAAGCATTGCTATAAAATAAAACATGGCTTAGCTGTTAGCTTCCCACAATAATGCAAAACGGTTTGACTAAGGTTTGGGTTTCAGATATGGACTCAATTTGTCTACTTACCCTAAAAGCCTCGATTTGGTAAAGCCGCGACATTATAACTAAGCACTTTGGAGCATACATTAGTGTTAGATGTGTGGAGGATGACCTTGAGTTGAGAGGGGAAGAAAAAGATCTGCCGATGTTGTCACCAGAACTCTCAGTTTCCTCTTCCTATAGCAAGAATGTCATTTGAAAGGGCGTTACAAATCACAGACATAGCATGTCACGTTTGACGTAACTAATTACAGATGTATCTATTGAAAGCTCATTAGTCGCTCGCAAAATTCTGGGTTATCATCGAATTAGCATGACACTTACTTCGTCAATAGGCTTAGACGGGGTGATAGAAATTGGCTCATGGAAGCTTAGACAGGCACAGTAATGACGGTTACCATTCATGTGCGTTAAGACAGAAACAAAAAACTTTGGTTCGAGTCGTTCGCTTGACAATGTCCATCCCTGCGGCTGACAAAACTAAAAAAAAATGTAACCATTAAATAAATAAAATAGGAATTTATAAAATAGTCGTTGGTTTGCATCTGACTATATTAAAGTTGCTTACCAATTCAATTTCAGATGTAAAAGGGACATCTTCCCAATCCTTGACAGGGAATCTCTGAGATATATGCCCACGCCCAAGACCACCTTCTAATATCAAAAAGTGAAATATAATTAAAGTATCGTCACAAATCATTCAAGATCTTAAATAAATGGTCATAAATTAAAATTAATTTACTTAGGGGGTCTGTGCTGTACTCCACCACAACGAAGTAGTCAGCCAGCCGCATCATGTTTTTGTTTAAGTTGCTAAAATGTACAAGGAATATATGAGTCAATTATTGTAACCGGGTCAATGCTTAATTTCAAACAAATAATTTATTAGCACAAAGCAGTAGTCATTCCGCTAGACAATAATGTTGATTCATAATAACATTGAAAATAATCGTGTAATAAATGTACTGAACGTTTACATACCTTTCTTCATGATTCATATTGTCCGATAACGCGTCACCAATAGGGGCTTCCTCCAAATCTGAATCCAGCTTAATATGAGAAAAATAAGCAGAAGGATTAATAAAGTAACAAGTAGACTCTCAACGTCAGAGAACTATTTATTAGGCTAACAACAATTAGCTGTTGCATTAGTTATGAGTTGAAAAAATGCACTTCGTTTAGTTAGAGAGAACTTGGTTAGGCTGTTAGCCAGTAAGAAGAGCTGGTTGAGGAAAAGCACATAATATTTATGTTTGACAGCATCAAACAGTTTACAACTCTTACAACACTCGAAAGCCAATGGTGAATTGCATGAAGACTGTACACATTGCCCTGACAGTGAGTAATGCAATGTAATGGAGCTAAGAGGAAGTTGTTGATATCCTTCCTTAAAGTATGATCTAAACAAACGTCTCCAATTATAACATGCTCTGTGTTAAAGGGAAAAAGTGGAGTCTACGTAACGTAAGTATTTATAAATTAGTACATGTAAGCCACTGTGGTGCATGGCTGGAATTTACGTGCTTCTAAGCACTAACTACGAAGTGATAAGCATGTTTGAAAATTCCTGTCAGACTATAACTCATAAATACAGATATCCCATCATGCTCGCTTCCTTATACAAGGTATCCTAGAAATGTTGACCCATGAAGAATCACGGACAGATATTCCATGCATCAGTCACATGGAGCAGAGCGTGTTATATTTAGAATGACACAACCAGGCACACAGAATTCCTCCACTCTCGGAACTAATGACCGTTTCATTTTCAATTTGAAGATCAAAGCTCTACCAAAGTAACACTGATAACTTTCACGAAAGGAATTAAAATACGATTACCATTTTTAAAATCTCGTACAGCGAATGTTATGCACAATCCTAACACACTGCTAGCAATTCACGGCTGACTAGTAAATGGCTGGGAACATGCCGTTCCCTTGTAAATAAATTGCATTTATGGACGAAGCTAATAAATACTTGAGTGGGATACCCTGTACTGCCAGTTTCCGTGCGAAGTCCGACAATACAGCAGACGATTACTACATCATAAAGTACAGAGTACAAACTGAAAATAGTTCTGCTATGCACGGAATTTTGTGCTGGCTGAACACTTTGCACTTCTTTGGCTCCAATGTGATTGATAGAAAACACAACAGTGGCATATTAAGCAAGACATTCACAAAAGAGAGAAACATTAGACTAATTGCAGCTAACAGGCTAACAATAAGTAACTATTATGTCTTACGACTTTTCCGAATCGAATCACTAAGCTGATATGGAAAGCCATGAATCCATTAATTTCTTCTTAAGTGCTTCTGACTTCAAAACAGACAATTTAAGAGTCTTAACCGTATCAACTACCCAAACTACCTAACACACTCACTCAAATATATTTTGCCCATTCAAATGGCAACAGCCCCTGCTATTTATTAATATCTATATTATACATGACCAGAAAATATTATGCATGTTGCAAGTAGTAACGACGTGAAATCACTAATGCAAACAAACTTTATGCATTGAGCATTCCAGTCGTCGGCAGAAATATGAACACCGCTTTATCCATTTTATCAACATTTATTTATGCTACAACTAAGATGTTTAGATAATAAAACATAAACAATAATGACTACCCCATTATTCGACAAGAATAAAATTAACACTATCTCAACTATGCCGCGCAATATTACTACCGTCAATTACACCAGAAGAATAAAATCTTGACTAGAAAAGGATGTTGCTATAGTCAGGGGAAATCAATTCACAGTCAGATAGAATGATAATAGAAATAACTTACAAAGGACCCTGAAATTATAACAATTTTTTTTTAAAAAAAAGTCTAAAATGTAAAAAAAACGATAGATGCATCAATGCATTAACCTTCTATTATTTCTTTTTTTATCCTGGAGTTTGGAGTACTTAGCATTAGCGTACTAAACTATATAATACAACGTAGATATGATAGGCATCCACAAGTAAGTGTGAATATTTATTTAATACAATTTCCATAGGTGTACTGAATGTAACCATCTCTGATTCTCTGACTCGTAATTTACTTCGAAAAAGGTCTATTTGAACACATGACGTAAGGTAATTAAACTTTAAACACCTTATACAATAAGCAGGTTTAAAGGCTATCTTTGTTTTATCTGTACAGAAAATAATGAACGGTATCCGTATTGTTTAAATTTCGCTTTCATTAAAATAACGATGTAAAGAAAAAAATTAAAGTTGGTTAAATGATCTGTTAATTACAAGTTAAAACTTCGGGGTACATATTGATAAGCAAACGACATAAACAAACGACACGCACTTTCTATAAATGGAATTTTTAAAACATGATCAACACTCATCACTGATTATAAAAAGGTCATTTGTTAGATTGGTGTAACAAACGACAGGAAGAGTCAGATAAGATATTATGATACATAATTTTCAACGTACATCATAGGCCAGCGCTATTTTCTCCAGGTCATAATTGCTTACCAACGTCATTTCCATCATGTACTCAGTCCGTATTCTTTTCATCGGAAAAATTCAGGAATTATCCTTAGAATGACCAGTTCAACTTATTTTTTCATGTGCATAAGTATATCATACATCAGGTATTATATTTATCTTGGAATTTTGCAAAACAAATGAACAGCTACACACTCATAAAATTTTTCAGATGCTTCACCCTCAAGTTGTCTCACCGTCAAATTATGGATGATATTTCAGCTTCAGATGGAAAATAAAACCCAAAACCCTTAATAACCAAAATAGTCTGGAAAGAGAAAAACTCTGTTGTGGTACTAAAACTGATTTCGATGGTTTTCTACTGTCAAGGCGTTTATTGTCCGACTCTGAAATAAATGTGACATTATTGTGAAGTGACTTACTACTTATAAGTTAATTCTATGGTTTTGTGATGGTTCACTTTTGTTATTACTTAAATATTTGCACAACCAAAAAATTTAGCAACCTCTTGAAAAGCCATAACTTTTGGACTATAAGAGCCACTAAGAAGTTCTTTTACAGGATATCGTCCTCAAATGTTATTACAATGGGCTGAACATGTCAGAAGCTTATATACCTACCTAGATATTTCAATAGAAGCATAAAATAACGTATGATGACTTTAAAAATAATATGAAGCGAAAAGTGGAGATTTAGTAGATACGAAGGAAATGCCTGCAAATTTTATAAAATATTAGAACTTACCAAATCTTTAAAAATCCACTAGGTGACCGACTGACCGTCTTGTACAAAACAAATGCAAATAGTCGTTGTATTTACTGTGACTTGAGCATGTAGCAAGTATTCAAAGTACGTTGTACGTTGATTTAAAGACAAAGGCAGTAAATGATTTGATCCGTATTGGCAATTTAAAAGAAGGAAACAATTTTTATCTGCAAAATATAAAGAGATTTAAACATCAAAAATTATCATCTACATTCACTCTGTACACACGGATTCCATTTATCCACAAAAATGGCAAGAGGACTTAAAAATAGAATGAGCGATCAATGTTGAACGTGTGTGTCAAATTAAACTGACAGCTGATCAGCTGTGATGTTTTCGATAACAACAGTAGTAATTGCCAATACTAAAGCACTCGATTCGGTACTCTTCGTCTGTCTTAAATGAAAAGGCACAATGTGTTATTAGGAACCAATACGAAAGTTATGAGTAAGATCACCAGCAGTACAAAATTTAACTTTTAAATTGAGTCAGTATTATGTAAATATTTCCTTGTCTTTGCTTATCAAAATGTAATGGTTACTTTTAAAATAAAATTCAAAATATTAACAATCTGTCTTGTAACAAATTAATCATACTTGTAATTGCTTTTCGTATTTGATTATGCTGTAATTATTTTCGAGATTTTACTGGAACGATTTTAATGAAGTTTCCACCGCAAACGTTTGATCACAAATAAAAAAAATTGTAATTTTGCCAAAATAAACAACCAAAAGCTGCCAGTTCTTATGACTGACAATTGATGTTTACTTATAGTTTTGTCATAGACACTTGTTTAAAATTTCATATTTTTCCTACAGTTTGGTAATATCGACTTCATAATTACTGAAATATCACAATCTTTTAGATTTTAGTAAGTTAATCCGAATCCGGTGTCCAGCTTCCTTTTTTTTCACGAACACATTCAACATTTAAACTTTGTTACAACAACAGATAAATGATAAATAGAAAAATTATTTACGGCTATCCATAATATTTGTAGGATTATTTTGAAAGTTGAATGTGAGATTTACCTGGTTTAGAAGACGAACAACAGACTGCCAACTGCAGACACGGGAGTTGACAAAACAGTTGATTCCAAAAAAGGATAAAATCAGGGAATCCTTGAGAAAATCTCGACAATCAACAATGGTTTGACTTTTGTTGTTGCTCACACAAATGACTGTCAACAGTCTAAACTGTAAACTAACTGAAGTAGGACAGTGGACAGAACTGATAACGGGGACTCGGCAGTGACAATATTGACGGTCAACGTCAACAGACAGACAAAAGAGTAGCACTAGCGACTAGAGAAGACGAGTCATCAACTACTTTATCTATTCGAACAATACAGATGACTGACAACGGACGCGACAATGAAAATTAAAATTTCCCTTGGTTTCCTTTCATTTTACGTCCAGAAGCCAGAAGCAAGGAGCCAATTCGCAAAGATCATTTCACTGGCACTGTGTGACTGTTCGTGACCGTGACTGTTGTATTTGCACAGTGAGTGAGTGAGTGCCACAGTCACAGTTTACAGTCGATTCGATTGACTACTGATCTGTAGCATACCCTCACCTACCTAATCCTGCGTTAAAAGTAAGCTATTGAACCTGACGGATGACTTGGTTTAGCTTGCTTGTTAACCAACTGATCGGGAGAGACTGCAGATTACGGTGTAGCAATCATTATGCTTTTCGATTTTGGACCAACTAACTTTAACATTTAAAAGACAAAATGCGTTAAGTGTGGAAGCGAAGAAACCCATCGAGTTTTCCTCTCCTTTTCATTCGGCACTCACTCGACTCGACTCTCCCGATTTACTTTGCTTCTCAACCATGGCACTTTTCTATTAATACTGCACACAGGCAAGTGCACTGCACTATGCTTACACATCACACATACCTTACGCGTACATACACAGCACACATGACACGCTCCATACACTCTAATGTACCTTGATGAGTAAGCTCCTCTCTCATCTTATCCTGCAATGACGGTCAGAGTGTTGGGCACCCGACATCCACCTTCCTCTTACCTCCCATTCGTCAACAAACATCCGACAACTTGGCTTTTATCAACACCTCCAACTGAATCAATCCCTCTATTCATTAAAATATATTTATTTCATTCCTACGTCTGTTTTTCTAATTTTTGGCTACTAAAGTACAATTCCATTAAAGCAAGCTAGCAAAAGATTAATAATCTAGCTA